>JAUMHP010000079.1:5788536-5802362 GCA_032361065.1 Enteromius trimaculatus | reverse complement strand
GACAAAGCGACGCGATCCCATTCATTTCAATGGAGAGCTGGCGATATCCGGCGACAAGAGCGTCAGCGACCGTTGGTGACCGGATGTGGGCTTGTCCAGCGACGTGACAAAGTTCAGAATCTCTCAACTTTATGCAAATGAAGAGCGACTTTTCGGGAGCGACAGCCAATAGGAAAGAAGACGCTCACATGCTCATTCTTCTTTCAGCTCCGCAGTGATGACGGCGTTTGCGTTTTTGCCATAGATAAACGCACGCAATGGAAAAAAGTACTCTCTGTTTCTCATTAATTTTTGTTTGTATGTATGGACTTTGTGTATATTTATATTATATTCAGTCATTTCCCTCCAAAATGTTCGTATTTGGCGGCAAGAAACCTACTAGCAGCTAGAAGTCGCTGCTAGTGTGAACGAGGCATCATCAGTAACACTGCCGATCGCCATCATGTGTTTTTATGAAGACGACACAACTGCGCAGTCCGCAGTATTCGGGTAGCGCAGCAAGAACCGGGTTGATCCGTTGCTCGGTACTACCGGTACTTCAGAAAACCTGATACCGTAACATTTCAAATTTTTTAGTACCGTCTTGGTACCGAAGTACCGGGTCTTTTGACAACACTACTTGTGACTAATGATGAAAATGTGACGTACCTTAAAATGTTTCTCAACAATTTCAGGCATCGCTCAGATCGTCTTGATGACAAAAGTAGATGAAGCATGTCCTCTAGTGGAAAAGGACCTTCAAAGCCTTTATGTCAGTTCCTACATCAAGTCAAAGGTGAGCCCCTTGTTCTTCAAAGTCACTTTCCAAAACCGTCACTCTCTCTGTTTCTCACTGGTGGGATGAGCTGCAGACCTCCATCCAAACTGCTAACAAAGCAGCTGAAGACACACCATGTCCGCAAGCATTTAACCACTGAAGTGATAAACCACTCTGATTTGTTTTCTAATCTAGCTTTCTAATAAATCAAACAAACAGTTCTGGCTCTGTAAGGAATGGCTCATGTTCTTCTGTGTAGTTTAGATAAAAGCATCTTCTGAGTGCTTATAAATGATATGTTTTGTGTCTGCAGGTTCAGGAGGTGAGCTCTCGGTTGGGTGTGCCGGTGTCTTGTGTGTTACCGGTGAAGAACTACAGTCAGGAGCTGGAGCTGGAGCTCAACTGTGACGTCCTGCTGCTCTCCGCTCTGCAGCAGATGCTCAACTTCGCAGATGACTATCTGGACGATGTCTGTCCCATGCAGGATGAACCCATGTAACCCCTATATGTGTATTTACATATATATACTGTATATGTGTCAATAAGTAAGCAAATAAGCAAGCAAAGAGCTTTAAAATTGAATAATGGAATGGTGAAGGGGTTTTTAGAAAAAAACCTCACTACTCAATAAAACACATTTATTAATCAGAGTGTAGCATCGGTTCCTGGGATATTGATCTGGTGAGTTAAGTAGCTGGGTTTTTTTTTTAATCAATTTCAGCAGCTTTGGTGTTAACGAAATTAACAACAGTTGCATTAGGTGGGCAACAAAGAGACAACCCCCAAAACAGGAATGGTTTTATAGGTGGAGGCTATTGACATTTTTTCCACTTTCATCTTTTTTTTTAGCATTTGCCCTGTACTGTCCAGCAATGTCTGTGATTGTCGGGAGAGGCATATCCATGGAAAGGCAGACTTCTACGCTAGACAATAGTACCCTGGCTGTGGGCCCTAGTAGGGCTTGGCAATATATTGTACAATATATTCATGCCTATCTCATCAGTAAAGCCGGTTCTTTAATTAGCATTAAATCTCCATCAGCCATTTTCAAATGTTGCAGCAGTTAATACACAGAGCTGTAGAAAGAAGGAATTGATACCTCTGAATGGCTCCCAACGCTCACCTGACCTCAATTCAATCAAACACTTCTGTGGCATTATGTTTTGGTCCAAGTTGCACCTCCGACTGTCTAGGAGCTCAGTGATGGCCTGGTCCAGATCTATGAGGAAACACCCCACAGGACACTATCCATCAGTTGTGGAAACGGGCCAGTATATAAATATAAGTATATCCACCATTTAGGAAAAATCTGTACTGAAACATGCAATGTAAACTGTTTGCTAATAGCTAGTTACTGGACTGTGTTTAAAATACTTGTGATTTTAGGATGATTTGCAAGTAAAAACTCACTACACTTTTAGTGAAAATGGATATTTTACATATACTCTCAAATCATTGAATCTGGTTAGACCGTTAGCATCTCGCTTAAACAGCAGGATACAGCAGCAATGTATCTTGATTATAACGCAGGAATGAGAGTGTAGTTCCTAGCCACATTGGGCAAGAAAATCACAACTTACGTAGGTCTTTGTACACGAGTTTTAAATAGGAAAAATATCAAAATGACCTATGCTAAGCTACAGCTAAAAGTGCTCCACCAGACCCGGACACTGGCTGAATTGAGCAAAAAAAAAAAAAAAAAAAAATTATATATATATATATATATATATATATAAGCAGAAAGGTATATAATACTGGAACTATCAAAACAACAAAAAAAATGAAACAAGTCAACAGATTTATTATCATTATCGTTTATTGGAACAATGAAAGGTGTGAATCAGACTTGTAGTCAAACATGGGATCAAGAACCAGATATTTACCGTCAGATAGTTATTAGACAGATGACATCAGCAGGCTGAAACAATGATGAACCGACAATAAACCAGACGCACAGAAGCAATGTCTTCTGTCCTGTAGATTACCGTATTTAAAAACACCTGTAACCATCCACAGGACAGCACTATTAGTGCATATTAAACTGACATCTCTTTCTTAATTTGTATCATTAGTTTGGCATCTTTAAATCACAGTCAAAAAATTAACAAAAACTTTTTTTTTTTTCTATCAGTGTAAATAAAGCTTGTTCACGATATGGCGCTTTGTTAGTGCGAATAAGAGCCATGCAGATGAATTCACTCCCCCAGGGTGATATACAACACATAAAGGGAAGTTATTAATACGGACATTTGAACAAATGAAACGCAGATATGGCTTTGAAGTCACACTGACCTCAACGATACATCTGTGCGACCTGGTTTACTTCTTTCCTTAAAAAAGAAACACACACACACAAAAAAACAATATTGACACGTTCTTGATTTCTGCATGGCGTCCGTCACCCAATCGCTCACGTATACCTGTTAAATAACATAAAATAAGCAGTTTGTCACGTGATCTGCTCACTGCGAAACGGATCCCCAAACAGTCTACAGCAATTTAAAACGGACGGAGGGAATGTCATGTGATACAATTTCAATTTGTCTGTGCTTTTCGGTATTGACACTTATAAAGAGCACATTCAAAATCGTAAAAAATAACGCAACGCTTTTCTTTCAGAACTGTACAAGATTAAAATAAAAATCGACATTTAGTTATACACATGTATGACAAAACTGTTACATTTATTATTTATATATAGAAAAACAAAATTATTTCTTTTTTACGTTTAATTGTTAGCAGAATGCAGTATTCCCTCTGAGAGAAAAAAAAAAAAAACGTTAAATTGGCAGCTAAAGTCAATATTTATGTACTTGCATGCTAGAACTGATTTCCTAACAACAAAAATCCATGGCAGAAGTGGATAACAATGACGGTGGGTAAACGTAATAGTTATCACTGTAGTACTGTCACTGTCCAGTAGGTGGCATCACAAGCTACAGAAATGGTAACAGACTGTTAAATGCACGTGGAGGTGGTTCATTAGTCCATGTGAGGGAATACAGCACTGCCATGTTGTGTTGCTAGTAGTGTTGTTTTCTGCTCCGATTGGCCGAGTGGATGGGTCACGCTCCTCTACCCTTTGGTTAAGCCCTTGGCGAGTCCTACTGGCCCTCTTTGGGTGAGGAGGGTGACTGGTTACTGGCTGAATTCTTGAGGGAGCCCAGTGTTTTACTGAACCAGGAGTTTTTGGCAGCTTGGACCTCAGTCATCAAAACACCCCTCTGGTGCTCCAGCTCCTGGTGCAGCACAAAAAGAAATAAACACTGATATTAAAATACATACCTTGTTTTTCGCCAAGATATTACAAGTAGGTAATTTACAAAAACTAAATCTTAAGAATAAAGTTTTGAAAATAAAGATTACAGAATAAAAAAGTAGCACTTGGAAAATGTAATACTTTGAGAAGTCCAAATGATTCAAGTAGAACATAGTTATAACATTATGCGAGTAAAGTCCTAACGTTAGGAAATTAAAATCATCACGAGAATTACATCTTAAAATTACGAGATTATTTGCTTAGTTTAAAAAATTTAAGTAGAAAATTATGAGATTAATGTAAAATTGTGTGGACAAAGTAAAATTTAAGTGAATAAATTCTGAAATTTAGCAGTCATAAACTACTGATATTTCAATCAAAATTGCGCATTAAAAGTCAGAATTATGCGATTAAGGCAAAAATACATGAACAAAGTTGCAGCATTATGAGATTTTGAGATTTAAGTCAAAATTATGCTAATCTCATTTTACTACTATTGGTTTGAGTGACACTATCAATAACACACTGATTTCAAATATGTTCATAGTAAACTAGTGTCAGTGTTAAGAACAAATTATTAGTAGTTATCCACAAATTTCCCTTACGGTGCGCTTAACAAGCTCAGTCAATACTAGTCAATGTAAACTTTCACAAGTGATTATGTTGGAGCTGCTGATAATTATCCGAGTCTCACAAGTGGAGTTTAATATGGCGTGAGGTCTGACCTGGATCTTGCACTTGGCCTCCACCAGCTGGAGTTTGGTTTGCGCCAGCTCCAGTTCTAGTTCTCGGAGCTGAGCCTTCAGCGAGTCCTTCTCCTCGTCCAGGTCTGTGTCCCGGTTGTCCTGACTCACCGCCGGGATCTGCAGGGGTCCGTCTTTGCTGAACACTTCTCTACAGCGCTCACACGCCATCACTTTAGCCTGGAAGAAGAACAAGAACAACAACATGTTATGATCGTCACTGCTCAACGTGCCACAGAAAATTATGCAGATTATTTACTCACTTTAACTATATCCAGTTCCTCTTTTGTGGACGCCTGCTGTTTCTCCAGCCTCGTACTTAACTGGGAACATATCTAATGCAAACAGACAATAAAATGTCAGACCTCACTGTACTCTATTCATCACAATAAACACTGAATCAGTGTTACATTAGTGACAGTGAGTCTGTATTCTAGATTTGATTGGTTTTAAATATTTCTTTTAGATAGTTTTAGTAATTTTGTGGTTTTTGCTATTGATTTTTTGTGATATACAGAGCCCCAAAAGTTGGTTTACTAAATCCTAATCACTATTTACTCATGTGTTCCCCTGGTTTACAAAAGTGGGGTTTTTCACAACCTGACAGAACTGGAGAGGATCTGAGAGGAGGAATGGCAGAGGATCCCCAAATCCAGGAGTGAAAAACCTGTGGCATCTTTCCCAAAAAGGCTCATGGCTGTTTTCGATCAAAAGGGTGCTTCTACTAAATACTGAGCAAAGGGTCTGAATACTTATGACCATGTGATATTTCAATTTTTTTTCTTTTATAAATCTGCAAAAATTTCAACAATTCTGTGTTTTTCTGTCAATATGGGGTGCTGAGTGTACATAATTAAGGGAAACAAACTTAAATGAGTTTAGCAAATGGCTGCAATAGTGAAAAATTGAAGGGGGTCTGAATACTTTCGGTACCCACTGTGTGTGTGTGTGTGTGTATATATATATATATATATATTTTCCAGTATAATAATCCTGTCCTGAAGTAAACATGTGGGGTGAATTTTGATGATTATGAGAATTTTGATTCATGTGGGATACCTGTTTATACTCTGCTATGATGGCTGTGGTCTTCTTGATCTCTAACTCAGCTTTCTCCAGCTCTCTTCTGAACACTTCCTTCAGCTGAAAAGAAAACACATTACTGTACATGTGCGTAGCAGTGAAATCTCTTCGAGTGTCAGAGTGAGTCCTCAGTCCTCGTACCTGTGCCGTCTCCTCCTCTTGCCTTCTCTTCTCCTCCTCGGTCTCCACAAGCCTTTGTTTCGTGTTGAGCAGTTCTTTGTTCAGAACATCAGCCTTGTCCTCAGCCTGATGACAAAAGCTAATTAACACACCAGATTTGAACAAGAGCTGTATGTGTTAACTAGTGTAGAAGTACCTGGTCCAGGTCGTTCCTCAGTGCTATCTTGCTAGTCACCAGTTCATGGGCGAGATCGTCGTTCTCCTGCTCCAGACGCATGCTGGCCTCCTGCAACCGCCGGTTCTCTCTCTGCAGGGACACAGACACACTTCATTTATGATCTAATGGTGGGGACCTCGTGCAGATTTACAGACGGAGCCCGAAAAGACTGCAAGGCTAGCTTTGCACAAGCTGCAGACTCAAATTTCCCAAGCACTCACATGTAAGCATAACAAATGTTGAAATGATTGTGTAAACTGCACCGTTTCACAACACAAACTAAAAGGAAAATAAATGTTCTTTCATTAAATGTTTTAATATCTTCGACAGGTTACTTTTTCTGTCACTTACACTGTGTACTAACCAGGTATGACATTTTTTGTGTGTAAAAAGACATATTCAAAATTATATAACATTGTAAAAGAAAAGAAAATATATTTATAAAATTAATATTATAACAGTAAAAAAATAAAGGACTATATAAACAAAAAGAACCTGAATTAAGAAAATAATAAACAATATACTAATAGAAAATATTAAGTATAATAAATATATAGTAATAAAAAGCTGATTGGTAATACATTTTAATAATAGAAAATAGAGTGGTAATAGTAAATAAAAATGACAATCTGTAAGATATATTCTAATTATAAATAGATAATAAATTAAGACAATAATAGAAAAAATATAACAACATAAGATAGCAAAAGTAAAAGATTGTAACTAAAAATAGATTGTGACATTATATAATGTTTTAAATATATCTAAAATAGCTATATTAGATAATTATAATATGGTTAAAATATACAAAATAAAGGTTACAATAACAGCAATAAAAATAGATAAACTAATTTTAACAAATATAGCTAATAGTAAAATATTTATAACAAAAGGTAATCATAAAATAGAGAAAAATGAAATAATAACAAAAATAATAGTCATAAAAAATACAAAAAGGTAAATAAGATGTGAAATGTGACGAAACCATGCATATTAAATATTTAAAGAATTTTTTTTTTTTCACTCAAATTAAATATATATTCCCCACAGTTCATAATCTACCAGACAGCCCCCTTTAGCCTTAAATAAAAGCAGGAAACACCAAAAAACTGCACATTTACTATAAAGAAAAAGAGACTACAGGCGGCTAGAAGCCACTTTGAGATCACATGGCCATCTAAGAGCAGTATTTCACACATCTAGTGTTGAGAAACGACGTTAACGACCGCAGCGTGACTCTGCGTTGCCTGATTAGAGAGTAGCCGTTGTCACAGGGAGTCTCCCACCGCCTCACATGACACACGTTTCCTTATCAGGAACAGGAAAGCTGTCATCTGACTTCCATTTACAAACACACACATCGCTGGTTAGGTTGTGCACAGCAGCTGAAGTAACATGGAAAGGCTTGATCATGTCAAATCACACACACACACAGAGAGGCAGGCAGAGGTTAGTAGCCGATGAGCGCTGGTGGGCTGAAGGCTTACCTGCAGCGTAGACCCAACCACAGTCAACACAACACCCACGAGAACAAGAACCGCAGACGCCTTCCCCATCCATGCTCCACCCCCCGCCACAGCTCATTGGTTAAATGGGTGAGTGAGGGAATCTCATTGGTTAGTGGGTTGAGTGAGGGACAGGGTAAACAGGAAGTGACAGCAAGGAAACCACTGAGTAACGCAGCTTCCTTTAACAGCTTTTCAACATTGCACAAGGCTTTGTATTTCCATTCAGATGTCAATTCTTTTTATTTTTGAACATGAACAACATAAACCTCAAAACGTAAAAACTATAGTACATTGAATAAATGGCATCCATTTAAATAAGAACATTTCAGTCAATGTAAACATGGGATTTAAATATGCGCCAACACTTTTTCCAAGAATAAAAAAATGAAACAAATCACTTAAATTAAAAATAAAAACATCAGTTTTCCTTCATAAAGAGCTGTAAAAAAATAAATTAAGTTACTCGTGTGAAATAACAGGTGTAACAAAAGCAATCTACATGCGAGTGAGCGCTTGGCTCTTTTCCAGAGTCTGTGGTTTCCAGAGCGGCCCGTTACACAGTCCTGAACTGAGACAGAGCGAGATGAAGATGAATGTAGGAGGATGAGGATCAGAGGAGGTGGAGGTTAATCAGGTTCCTGCTTACCTGATAGCGGTCTATTGGGTCTTCCTGCTGCAGCTGACTCTCTCTCAGAGACTGATACTCCTTCTCGAACTTCTTCAGCTTCTTGGTCGGCACCTGAGGAGGAAATAAAAACAGAGACTTTATCAGGTTCGAAAAAACATATAACAGGAACGTTGTTTTGCTTCATAAACACTGTTCATCTAAACATCTAAAGCACCCCCTCTTCAAAACACCAAGGACAAATATATATATATATATTTACATTTCATTCTGATATTGAATTATCCCTTACATATATTATAAATTAATAAATTATGTATAATTAGCAAAAATTGTAAAATGTATTTAAACGTATATTTAATTAACAGTTATATAGGAAATAATTATTTATTTTACAATACATTAAGATTCTTTATATTATATTATATTAATGTTATATACTTTTTAAACAAATTTTTAAACAAAACTGTATAAAAGTGGGATTATATTATTAGTACTACATAGTATAAAATGTTAAATGTATTAAGATGTATATTTAATAAAAAAAAACATTAAAACATTACAAACTTCATACATTTTAAAACATGTTAAAAAATTGTACTTGTACACAAAAAAATTATTACAATTATATGTCTATGTTAATAACAAATATAAACTTTTAAATATGAATATAAAATTGTATAAATAGATTTATTATATAGTATAAAAATATGCAAAATAATGTAACAATATATAAGAAGTCTATTCACTAGTATTAAAGTCAAGATAAAAGTAAAAATCAAATATATCGACACTTCTTAAAATATCATATGTAATATATTATCATTATGTTTTTTTCTTTTCATTCATTTTTAATATTGTTATATAAAAAAACGGATTTGCTTTCATTTTCAAAATTACAAAAAAAAAATCCATGCAAATACTACACTGTAAAATTACAAAAATAAGTGTCCATTTTTTAAAAAAAATTTAGATTTATACATAATTTTCAATTATGACTTTATTGATTTTTCATTTCCCTTGATGTATGGTTTGTTAGGATAGGACAATATTTGTCCGAGAGAAAACTTTTTGAAAATCTGGAATCTGAGGGTGCAAAATAAATAAATAAATAACATAAAAAATAAAAAAGATTGCAATAAATATGCAATGCATATTACTAATCAAAAATCTTAATATATTTTTTAAATGATAAAATATAAATTATTATAAAATTATGAAGGTCTTAATAAATTTACGGTAGGAAATTTACAAAATATCTTCATGGAACATGATCTTTACATAATATCTAAATATAATATCTAAATATAATATATATATATATATATTTTTTTTTTTAAAGTAATGATTAAAAACAAACACACGCAGACACACAGTTCTCCCACAGTTGACTTCTCAAGACAGTCAACCATCAGCACCTCAAAAACAACGCTTCCTAAACTTCCTCAGCAACAACAAAGCACAAAACCCAAAGGTGGTGTCCATTGCTATAGCAGCGAGCCGGAGTTAGCGTGGAGCCTCTGAGGGTGGAGCGTGCTCGGTGAAGCCGGTCCTGAGGGGATCTCTTCATCCGGCTTTACTGCAGAAGACTTTGTTTATTACAGTCTTCATTCAGCAGGCCTGGGATCAGTCCTCATAAAGTCTTTTATAATTTTCTTTTTCATTTGAATTCTAAACTGCTCACACACAAAGCAGAAACATGTATTCCCAACCAACACAGCGTTTGGACGTAAAACAAGCAGCTGTCTGGGGTTTCGGCACTACATTGCTTGCGAAAAGTGAAGCATATCGACTTGAGATAGGCGTTTCATGTCTCAAAAAGACCTTCTTTCTTATTTGTAACTGAATCAGATCTTCTAAACAGCAGCTCAGTGTTGAGTTTCGTTCAGTGTGTTTGACCTCTGACCTCAGGATGAGGGTCAGCGGAGCGAGAAGCTGTCACACTCACTGAAGTCTCAAGGCTTGTTTTTGCGAAAGCGTTTGTAAGTATGACAAGGCGGAAGCTGGAGCTTGGGTAAGAGGACTTCTCCTTCTGAAAGGCTTCAGCTGCAGCACAAAGTGTCTGTTTTGTGCCGTTTGAGGAATGTGAACATGATACAAACTCCACAGAACACAGTGAACCAGAAGGAGAAGGAAACAGTCGATGATATCAGGACTGAGACAGAAAAAGAGGATGGAATAGTTGCTAGGTGCTTCATTCTGAGCAGTGCCTTAAGAAATTGGTTTGACTTTTTTCCCAAATTATGTTTTTTCAGTTTTTTTTTATTATTTTGGATTCTATTTCTTTCGCTTTACACTTTTCTAGACTGTTTTAATGGTTCAATTAAATCTAATTGAAATAACATAAATAGAAAACTTTTACAATTTAGCAGCATTTTATTAAAAGTTTAACAAAAATAGAATTTTTATTAAAAAAAATAATAAATAACAATAATAATAAAATAATAAAAATAAATAAAAAAGCCATATGAAATGTTTCATTCCCCCCCTTAAATTCACTTTTTTCTAATTTTTTCCAAAGTCACCAAATTTGAAGCTTTCCATTCATGTTTTTGCTTTTAACTTTAATGGTTTCAGTAAATTTTTATAATAAAAGCATCTCTAATTAATTGATTTTATACAAATTTTGGTCTCACTTTATATTAAGTGTTCCTGATACCTGTGTACTTCCATATAGATGTGTATATAGTATATAATCACAGTGCAAGTACACACCGGTGCATACAGTAGTATCTACAGCTGTAATATTACTGTAACTACACACATGTAACAATGGTATGAGTAGAGTAGTCTATTATCTTAACTAGGAACACACTTTGTAGTTGTGCATTATGAAGTAAATTTCTGATTGGGTGTTAATGTTTTTTATCGTTCATCAACTGAAACTATATAGTTTGCCTTTATCTTTATAGCCGTGGTTTGAACTCTGCTATACTTTAATACTGAGAACAATTTTCAGAACTAGTTATCGTTCTTGGTGTGAACAGGGCTTCGGAGAACAAAAAAAGGGATCAAGCATCAGTCAGGCCAGGCATCATTAGAGAAAGAGATGTTAAAGGAAGGCTTATTCCGGATGCACTGTGTAGCCACAGACCACAAAATGACATGTTGAAATGGCCCCAAGCGACATGGCAGTCAAGCTCTCGGCACAACGTTCATTTAGTTTAACACCCACAGTCATATGCACACGGAAAGTTCATTCGGTAGGTTTCGCCTCAACCGAACGTGGCTGGTGTAAATGACATTTTTGTATAAACACAAAACACCTACACAGGTTTGAATGAGTGGCTCATCTTTCCATTCATGTTGACAGAAAACAGCACACGTTTCCTATAAACGTGAATATATACAGAAACTGAAATACGTCACGATATCAGGAATATGCGTGATCGTCACAATACTCCTTACAAAAGGCTAAAGCTTTATTTTGATTCATTGGATTTGTTAGACCAGTGCGTTTGCATATTCAGGTCACTAGGTTCATCTAGGTATTCAAAATATCTACTTCAGGGGAAAAAAAAAGTCATAACATGCAAAAAAGCATTAGGTTGGCAACCAATAGCTTGCTCCTTTATCACACACACAGTGTTTTCAGCTCCAAGCTGGCATTCCTTGGAATAAGGACATAATGGGCTAAATTTACAGCCTTGTAATTTCATTACAGGACATGTCTCACTGGCCGAGACGGTATAAAACGAGCAAGCTCAGAGGAAAGAGACTCTACAACAAGACTAGACCACGTTCTTGAAGGTAAAAACAGCTGTTTGTCTCAGACTTACCACCGGTTTAGGTTTGGAGTTGGCCACCAGACTGGCGAAGAAGTCCTCCTCGTTGATCTGATTGATAACATGAGCGTCGTAAGCCACCGTGATCGACACTTCCTGCATCATTTTGCCAAAGTGTCTGAGCACAGAGCGAGACAGGTGAGCTTCGAGAAACAAGGGAGGGAGGGAGGGAGGAGAGAGCTGACGAGTCTGCTGAGACCGGGACCAGCAGACAACTTTCTTCACGGATGAGAGCCGGCCCCTTGAGGCGGGAAATAAATGCAAGGGGGATGGACCACAGAAGAATACACACACTCTCTCTCTCTCTTTCTCTGGTTATGCCTTCCAAGGTTCGTGTATCCTGCTCGGTTCCTCCAAAGAGACAAAAAGAAGTTGTGACGGCTCTTATCGCCACAGCAGCGGTGGGAAATGTGAAGCGCGAGGCAAGCGGAAAAGGCAGGGGAAATTTGGGTTTGCCAGAAAAACGGCAACGGGGTCTTCTAACTCCCCTGTGGCTCTCGTTTTATCTTCTTTATCTTACCTCCCTAGAGTAACGAAGCCTTGGCTTAAAAAGTATCCGAACGCAGACTCTGGACGGTCGGAGTTCTCCAAAGCCGTTTCTGCTCTCAAAGCACGTCTCGTTTCGATTAAGTCCTCTTTCAATATCAAGGGGATGTGAAATTTGGAATTGGGCTGGTAATCCGCCGAGGGGGAAGTTCGTACGGCTCGTGCTTTCGACGCAAGCAGGTGCCTGTGAATTCCATCACCCCGTAAGCTTATTACCCGCCGACTTGATCCTCTTTAAATTCACCATTTCAAAGAGAAACAACCTCTTTGCATTTCCTCTTCTTGCACATGTGATTGGAAACGGCTGGGATCATGGGTGGCAGAAGTAATCTGTGCACAGCTTCACGCTCCCTCTCTCTCTCTCCGCGAGTATGTGGTGTCCAGGTCTGATATGGAGATACAAGGCTTCCTGTCCTTGCTACACAGTCTCCTCCCTCCCTGCCGTCTCACAAAACACATCCATCGACATCCCAAAGGCAGAATCTTCTAGAAACCAGTAAGACTGGAGACGGAGAGGATAAAAATATCTCTTTTGAGGTTGAGTGGCAGGCTAAACGTCTTTATTCACCCACTCGTTTTGGATGAAACGCCTCATTGATCCGCTCTCCTGCCTGTCTCTGCTTTTTGTTTGCAGGAGATAAAGAGGAAAGTGTGACTAAGTACACATAGGCACACGGGAAGCGATGAGGCGTGGTCAGCGTGGATGCCGGGAGCGATGACAGCGCAGAAATCATTTATGTAGGCAAAACGCCTCTTGGCATGATGCAAGTATTGTCCAAGCGAAGTGTGTGGTGCATGTGTTGCAGGTATAAACCTATCCTTCTCGTTAGGGCGTGGGAGCAAGGGTGCATGGAGGTGGGTGTGGACTGTAGGTAGTCGAAAGTGCCGGAAAAACAAAGGATAATGACCTTACAGTCACATGATTCTGGCGTAAAACGAGGCTACTCTTTTTGTGGACTTGCTGATGAATGCACCTGTTACATCACCTCACTCAGGTGCTGGTTTCCCACAGAGAGCTTGCCCCTCTCCGGTTTCTGGTGTCGCTGGGTCCTAAATTCTGACAAATGCATGGTTCTTGGTGAATGGACAACACAGCACAGAGTGCATGAGATACTGTTCTACTTAAAGTGAAAAAAAAGAATAGTTGGGAAATACTACACACACACAAACACACACACACACA
>JAUMHP010000079.1:5768465-5783768 GCA_032361065.1 Enteromius trimaculatus | reverse complement strand
TATATATATAAATAACTAAATAAAAACACACTAAATAGTTTATATGCTGCAACTGAACTAATAAATGAATATCAAGATATTAAATAAATAAATATTAAACCTGAGGAATCAAGCATTTTAATGAATACATATATAAAACATTTTAAAATAAATAAATAAATGCACATGAAAAAAATAATTTATATGCTAAAAGTGAACAAGGCATTAAATAAATAAATAAAAAAATGAAACAAACAAACAAATGAAACCATTTTAAAATAAATAGAACAGCTGCAAGTGAATATTGACAATGAAATAAAAATACAAACAAAGAAACACAACTAAAAATTAAAAATATTTTGCATGCTGCAGGTGAAGAATGTATTAAAGATCTAAATAATAAATACATTAAAAAATGCATTTTACATACAAAATAAGAAATCAAAGCATTGTTGATAAAACAAAACATTTTACTGACACTTAACAAAAGAGCCTGGTAAGAGCCGCATATAAACACACAAACAGACATGAAAAGGGTCTCTGTTTGCAGCAGCTGCCCCTCACCGCCAACAGCCGGGGCACAAACAGGCGGTGACCCATGCCCAGCAGCCCCATCACTCTATCGGTACAGTCATTGACCAGCCCGCCCTTGTCCTCTCCAGCGTCCCCTTCCTCCAGCCTCCGCACGGCGGGTGCCATCTGAGCCCACAGCGGTGGTGAAGGCAAGTCTCTCTCTGGGGTCAAAGGTGAAAGAGCCTCTTGGGCTCCTTCAGAGTCCCCAGCATCGTCCTCCCACAGAGGCTCTGGGGCCGACCTGGAGTCAGCCACGGTGACGTCCCGAGGCGGCGTCCAATCTGGGAAAAGTTGGTCCAGGCGGTTAATTCGGTAGCACTAAAGGAGTTTGGGTGTCATTCGATCATGATTTGAGCAGACGCCGTCAAAATCCACCCCGGCTCCGCAATGTAAACAATATCAGAGACCACGCCTAGTTTAAAACACGCCAGAGCAAAGCCAAAGTGGCTTGACATACTTCAGTGCTTCGATCCCAGGTTTATCATTGGCCGGCTCCTCCCGAAATCCCAAATTTGCAATCTGTTGCCTGGCAACAGGCGGGAGGAGAGTCTCGTGGTGCTGCCGAGACGGACAGCCCCGTCTTCCGTGTTTTCGTCTCGGACCAGAAGTTGAGTCGCTGTCAAGCGGATCCAATTCCATGTAGTCCAGCTCAGTCCTCGCTCTCGCTCGGTCCAGAGTCTGCCAGCTCCGTCATCCCGTCGAGGTCCAGAAGGTCTGGGATGAAGGAGGCGAGACCGGGCTCCTCGTCCAACGGCCTTCGTCAGTCCAGCTCCAGCAGCTTCTCTCTGCTTTGCTCTTCCTGAGAAGACCGGCGCGTGAGAGGAAGATGAGACACTCACAGAGATGCTGTCGGTGCTAGAAAAGGCAGCGGAGTGGAGGAAAGGGAGGAGGAGAGGAGGATAGGAGGGGCATCGCGAGGGAACGGGAGACCGAACGGACAGTGGACATGGCCGAGGCTCCGATGCAACTCATGCTAAATGCTAATTGCTGATGGAAGCTCGCTGAGGGAACAGACACGGGGACATGTGGAGAAACAGAGCGCGAGATGGAGGGGTATGTAGCGGCAGAGAGAGAGAGAGAGAGAGAGAGAGAGAGAGAGAGAGGAGGAGGTGGTTCAGGAGCCTTCAGGGAGAATGTCGTAATGGTTAGCCAATAGGAGCGCGGCAGTGCAACCCCCCCTCTCTCTCTCTCTCTCTGTAAATGCACATCTCTTGCTTCCTCAAGCCTAGTCACATGAGCTTCTGTCCACCTGATGTCACTGGTTCCTTCTGTGTCCATTTAAACACAGCGAGAAAATGGCAGAACACACTAACAATAATATTTCTTTCTTTTACACACACTGTACACACTGCAATTTAATCAATGTGATATATTAAAACACACTCACACACACAGGCCACCTGTCAAGAATATGTGTGGTTAATATTACACCCCTTAAATAAGGAATAATGCTAAAATGTTAATAATGTTAATATGTCAAATGTTAATGTAAAATATAGTAAAAGAATATATATTATATATATATATATATATTTTGTTTTTTTCCCCCCAAAAACTGGATTATGGTGATGAAAATATGATCATTATTGCAGCTGAAAAAATATGAACTACAAAAAAACATTCAGAAGCAACATGACAGCGTTTAATAAACAAAATGTGTTATTTGAAATTTTATATTTATATTTTATTTGATAATCTTTTTCAGAATTAAAACAATGCAAATTACAAAATAAAAGGTCTTATGGAACGGAGTATTTTTAATCACGTTTTTTAATAAATATCTTTTGCATATATTTAAATGATGTATTACATATATATAGATAGATAGATAGATATGCTTATGTAATCTCTGTAATCTACATTTTTGTAATTGACACAAAGAAATAGTCAAAAATTTGAAAAATTCCCCCACACTTGTATTTTAACACACCTATGGAGTGAAGTCACATGTTTCTGCCTAACTCTTATCACAATACAAATTGTTTTGTGACAATATAAATAATGCCATGACAGGTCACACGTAACAAATTACGTAAAACACATTGTTTATCTTTAAGATGACGAATTATATCGTAAGCTTGTGTAAATCTAGTACCCTGAGATCTGAGGGCTCGTCACTAAAGCCCTCGCAGTTCCCCTTTAATGAACACCTGGAGTTCGGCTAGCTTTAAAAAGAAACCAGACAACATTATTCTGGTTCCCACATCTGCTGTAATTACAGAACAGGGAAGTGGAGTCTATTCCTCCGCATTAAATCAGCGGATATATCCGCGTCTGCTCCATAGGTTAGCTCAGACACATTCAGGCCAGCGCAGTCCGCTCCAGCAATAGCTCCATTTGTCATTCTGCCATTGCAGCTTACATAAAGGTGTGGCTTTTGTGGATGAAGCTAATGTATAAGTGCTGAGAGGGCTGCTGGAAAGCTTCGCAGCAGACAGAATTGGCCAAGCGATAATGACAAACTGCCCTTTAAATTGTAATGGAAGCTGAATAAACGCGTTACTCAAAACCGCAATTATAAAGTAGCAAAATATTTGGTGTTTAGAGGTGAATTTGGTGGCAAAAAGTAGTTTTGCTTGTCCTAATGCACCATGAATAGTGCTGTATCAATAGAGCTCTAGTGGCATTACTGGGCTAATGACCCACAGCTGCTTACTGTGTCATCTATCGTGTCACACGCTGATGATCAATAACACCACCACAACCAACCCAAATGCAGGCATACATCACTCCGACAGCAGCCATACGGCTCGGATCAACTTCCTTATTATGTGCTGTTAACGAGCCGATGCATCTTATGAAAAGAAAAACGGCATTCGCGTGCAGAAAAAGTGATACATTGAGGTTATTTCCTGTTTATGCGGCATTTCCTAACCTATGTCTCCATGTGTGGTTATGTGTATCACTATGAAATGATATCCTGTTTTTGTAGTGTTATTAGCATATTGCTGTATATGAGATTGTAATATTATATGAAGCATTTCAGTTTCTTGTTTAATATTGTTCATGGCAAATACTACAAAACCAGAAAGCCCTGAACAGCATGACATATTTGGTCAAAATAAATAAAAAAATCAAGGCAGTATGTCTTCTGACCAGCAGAGGGAGACAGTGTCAATATTTTACTTTATACAGCAGAGTTTATATGTGCCAGGATTCTCACACATTTTAGTAAATTAATTTCCATAACTTTTTATGATTAGGATAAAGACTTAAGATATAAATTAATTTAATTTAAAATAATTAAAAATAAAAAAAATACTGCACTCAAGGAAATGTCATTGTTATTGGTAAACATAATAAATTATTATAAGAACTGCTCTCTGTGTATATAAAATATTGTTTTGGGTGAAAAACCTAAAAAATAAAAAACAAACGCTGACAAAATAAAATGATAAAAAACTATAGAAAAACAAGACAAATAAAACAAAACAAAACAAAATAAAACAAAACAAAATAAAAGACAAGACAAGAAATAATAAAAAAATAATAATAATAATGCACTTGGTAAATACAACAAATTATTATGAGAATTGTTTTCTGTAAAAAGGAAATACAGATGAAACAAAATGTTATTTTAGATCAAAACTTAAGTAAAAAAAAAAAATTAAATTGAGAAATGAGAAATATTGCTTTGGCAACCAACTGAAGTTCAAACTGAAGTATTAAAATGAATAAAGAAATAAAGTAAAATAAAATAATGTGGTGTTGTTTTGGCATGTGATACATTAATGTGATATGATAAATATCTAAACTACACTAAAATAACAGATTCTTTCATCCCCGACTTTTCATTAACTATTTAAAACAACCAAATATAAGCACGGTGAGATGCAGTACCTTCAGAAGAGCCAGCGCCACATTGAAGATGATGTTCAACCCCTGTGAAAGACAACAAAATATATATATATATTACACACACAGAATCATTTCTCTGTACTGTACATCAAAGCGCCTGGAACTACAAAACGGACCACATACAAAGGTGCTTTATTGTGATGAAGACGATACAGTTTCATTTAAATGGAGCCGCAGTGCTGTATTAGTAAAGGGAAGTGCCATGTCGAGCGCATTTGCATTTCCTAAAATAGCTCGAGTCATACAAAGAGCTCAAATGTGTGGGAGTGACGGGAGCCGAAGGAAGAGGCAAACAATCTCGCTCGCACACGCTCAGGTGGACTGACAGGCAGGTGGATGTGAAGGACGGAGGTGTGTGTGTGTGTGTCAGAGGGGAGCAGGTGGCATCGCAGTAGCGAGTGGAGAAGCAATGCTGAAGTCAGCTCCGCATGGAAACACCCGTCTCTAGCATCGCTTAGACAACCCGTTCACATGGCAACACCGAGCTAAAAATATCCCGCCTTCTCTATTAATAACAGACGGCAGAGGCTATCGCTCCCCGACAGGCTCTAGATGGCGCTAGGGGGCTAAATGGAAATTGCAGGGGGGGATAATTGTGTGTCTGCGTGTGTGTTTTGTGTTTGTTGAGGGAGGGATGAGATTTTACTCTTTGGCTTGGGAGCTGAAGGTTATGCAAGAAATACAAATACTGAGATCGTTGTTAGAATTGATACTGTAGCCTCTTTTGTTGGATTAAAAAAAAAAAAAACAGTAAATCTTTAATACTGTGAAATGTTATTACAACTGAAATTTATTATATATATTTGAATATACATTAAAATGTAATTCATCTTAAGTAAAGTAAATTAAATAGCACATTTTCAGTATTTTAGCGTCAGAAAATTCTTCAGAAATTTGCTTCTCAAGAAACATATTATCAGTATTGACATTTTTTTTTGTGGAAGTGGTGATGTTTTTTTTCCCACCTCATTTTTAAAGCAGAAAGTTCAAAAGTGCTATATATATATATATATATATATATTAATGCTGCCCTTAATCGCATCCAAAACGAGTTTTTGTTTATGTATGTGTACTATATTTGTTATGAATAGAGAAATACAAAATTTGGAAAATATTTATATGTATTTACATGTACATGTTCATAGTCATATAATTTACATTATTTACATTACATTATACATTACAAAATATATAATATAAAAACAACATTTTTCTTACATATAGATGTGTGTGCGTGTGTATTCACACACACATTATACACAGCACACACATATATTACGTAACAGTACTTAAAATAACAAACATCACACATACACATGCACACTTCACATGATGTAGAACTAGATTCTACTAAATCTGCAAGTTTGGAATTTGTGCCATCAAATTAAAAGTCACACCTTAAACAAATCGGGCAAACTACAAAAATGTATCGGCACCGATATTTGAAAAAGGCAGGTATATCAGTCAATCTCGCTCTCTCAATCTATCTCTCTCAATCTCTCTCTCTCTCTATATATATATATTTACATAAATAGTTTAATATATATTTAATCTGTGCCAATACCGATATTTAAAAAATTACAAATATCGGCCAATATATCTGCCGCCCACTATATAATACTATATACATTTGAATATATATTTAACCTGTCTAAATGTAATCATTTTGTTTTTCTTTATATGCTTTAATATATATTTTCTTTATACACACACACACACACACATTTTATTTATATATTACATATACACACATGTGAATGTGAATAAACACATTAATTAAATAAATGGCATGCCAGTTAACTTAAAATGTGTAGATTTATGAATTAGAACCACTTACAGGTATTTAATCTATTAGGGTAAAAAAAAAAAAAAAAAGATTTTTAATCAAACATTTTTAATCAAAGATTTAGATTCACTATTTCAGCCCCATCCCTTGCAAACCCAACATTGTTTTCTGATGGACTGATAACAAATACTATGTGCCCTTAGTCCTGGATGTTGTTTGAAGGCAGCCAATCAGATTAGAGCTTGCAAAAGCAAGAAAGTGCTTTCCAGTGTTGTGCCCAATAGCTTCTTTACAACAATATAGTGAAAAAACTATTGAAAAATTGAAATAGAAACTATTGAGAAAGACTAAGATCACTACGAGTTACTTAACAGTAGAGCCAGAGCCTCCAAAGAAGGAAGAACACTAAATGAATTAGAGATGAACTGATAGATGGATAAGGAGAGAGAGAGAGAGCATCTAACAGATTCTCATCATGCGATTCATTGACTGAGACAGGCTGAGGAAACTTTTAATTGTCTTGCCTCGGGCTACCACAGACGCTGAATGAAAGGAAAAGGGGAGAAAAGTGATGGGAAAAAAATAAAAGGAAAAGTTCTCTAAGGAGCAGAAAGGTCGAAGCGTTTCTTTTGGAAAGACACAAAGCCTATTTCTAGGAAGTCAAAGATGCTTGCTTTGGGAAATCTAACAGAGTTCAAGAAGTTTAGAACCAACTGAACTTTCCGTCAGTTACATGTGCTACTGAACCCGGCAACCACAGTATTTATTTAGCCAAAAATAGAAGTGTAAAAATTTGATCTTTAGGGTTACCATGAGCTTACAAAACTTTAACACATTTGTCTCTGAAGATATTGCACTTCAAGACCTAGCCAATGAAAAACCTGAGCATACATTTCTATTACTTTTTACAGATTTGAATAAATCTGTTTTTATTAACTGAAAGGTTTATCATTAGGTATCAAAAAACTAACATTTTAAAACAATTATTATTCAAGGTTAATCTAAATTTATACATCTCTCTCTCTCTCTCTCTCTCTCTCTATATATATATATATTTTTTTTTTCTTTTTCTTTTACCTTTCCATGCATTCATAACCAGGAAAAAAAAAATACAAATAATCATTTTGAAGACAACGTAAAGTAATTTTGCCAAAAAGTCATTTCTAGCCAATTTAATAATTTTTCCAACGTAACTAGATAATTTTCCATCACTTCATGGATTTTAAGTTAAGTTATTATCATTTTAGTTTAATAGACTAATATTAATTCATGTATTATGAACAAAATGAATAAACAATACAAAGTACATTAAGTTTATAAAACTAAAATTAACTAGCCTGGCTTCCGCGACGATAAAGCTCTTAGGAGCTTTAGTCTGGCCAGGCTACCTTACTACCCGCCTTCTGGGAGGCGTGCTTAACCTGCGTCCATCAGATGCCTCTGTATTCTACTGAACGAATCTACAACCAATCAGACCACTCATTCCGATGACGTATGCGTAGCGGCGGAACCTGAAGACATCGTAACCAATTGTAGCTAGCTTCATTAAAGCTGTGGGAAAATGTCTTTACTTACTTTAATTCTCGTTTCTCATTGGTTCCCACTTTTTTGGGAACGAAAAATGCTCTAAAACGGCAGCTTTGCCAGACTAACTTTGCTGGCGAAATTAATGTAGCGTCACAGGAAGTATGGACAGGCCCTGGCTAAAAATGAACCATTACTAAATGTTAACTTGTGTTAGTAAATTACATCTTATTCTTGTTCCTGCACAATTTTTAATGCGCTTTTTTTTTTCTTTTTGTTTTATTTTCTACTAATGCAAAAAAGCAGAAAATCTAACCTGCTCTGATTTTTTTTGTTTTTTATAATGATGGATGAAAGTTTCAGAAGCAGCATTTAAAAGTCATTAAAATAACATGAGGCTATATTTAATTATTTTAGCATACAAAAAAATTCAGGCGAGAATTTCAAACTTTTACTTTGCAATAAGTTGCGCTTATGTCTCTAAACAAAATGCAAAACATTTCTGTCCTAACCAGATGTGAAACATTTAGTCCTATTTCACTAATTAGCATCCAAAGTGGGTACTAGCACAGAAATTAAATGAATGCATTTAAATTTGATCTTCTCTTAATAAATTTGCCCGCGCGACAAAACAGACCCATTTGCCTACTATATAGCACGTGAAAAGCAGCGTCAAAAACGCAATAAATTGCATTCCAGAATAAAAATGTGTGTAGACTGTGTATATATATCATATGTATATATTTAAATATATATATATATATATATATATATATATAGAAGAAAACATATGTTTAGTTTAAAAATATAAATATATTTGTATATAATACATGTAAAATATATACTGTATGTGCATGTATTTATATATAAACAACCAATATACACAGTGCACACACATATATTATAAAAACTTATTTTGAATGCAATCAATCGTTTGACTATTCATATAGCACAAGAGAAAAGAAAAACAGACTTCAGTCTGGGTTTCTATTTATGTAGTGCCTACTCAGTGGTTAAACAGCTTTCTGTTGCTGCAGTTTTGTGATTGGAGGAAGAAGTATCACCTCGCACAGGAGCAGGTCGGTGATATGGAAGACCATGCAGAGAGGGAACTTGGCGGTAAACAGTGTTAAGAACCACTGGGACGCGTACATATGGGCCTCCAGGTTCAGCTCCTGGAAGTGAGACCACAGGTCCGGCAACTGCTCCTGCAAAGAAGAGAAACAGGAAATACGCATTAGAACTTGTGTTTTATTATTTGTTAGGGTTATTGAGATGACTAGTTAAGCATATTTATTTTTTGGAAACAGAAGGGAAGAAACTTGAGCAGGAAGTATATCCAAACAAACAGAACGACCAGGCCACTGACCCTTTTCTTTCCACAAGCTTTTAAAGCACTTCTATTGGGAGCTGAAGACTACAGCACAGGGTCAAGAGAGCATTACACAAAACCAGCTAATAATTCAAAGATTTAAATGTGCCTTGATGTCCTTGAGTTTGTGCTGCTGTGTTCATAAGAACGTGTTTGTTTTGTGTGTTTTTAAAACAGAGGTTATGAGGATCAATAGAGAAATGCTCAGTGCTTTCCTGAGGCAATATTGAAATAACAATAATGAAGTAGATCCAATGCAGCACTGGGAAAACTCAACACCGAGAAGCTATTTTTCTTGCCTATGATGCACTTAATCACTGTTAATCTATTAAAATAGTTTAGAGTTCACAGAAATCACTTATAAAAATTAAAATAAAACTTCAAGCCAATTTACTGTCAACCTAAAGGCTTATACCTCTATTGCCCAAGGGAAAGAGAATAAAAAAAATATTTAAAATATATATATAAAAAAAAAGAGTAAATTTTAAATACATAAAATTACAAAAAAAATGAAAATAAATAAATAATCACCTCTCTTTAACATGCAACATAATTTGAGGAATACACGTAAAAAAAAGTAAAGTAAAAAAAATATACTGTTTTTAAAAAAATTATATATTTATTTCATATTAAGTATAGTTTAAATCTATTAACATTTACTGACAGATAACTCAAAACCTACTAATATAAACATTTTAATTCAACTTTATTTGGACTCTTACTTGTGGGCAATGCATATTTCTTATTAATAAGCCCAAAATGTATGTTTGTGTCACTTTTAAAAAGGATTGTCTAATACATGAAAAATATTTAAAGTGTACCTAAAGTATACTTGCAGAGGTTCCACTTCAGCGCAGTCAGATTTACTAAGTATGTCTTTAATTGCACTACTAGCAGACTTGAAGTATGCCAGTTTAGTATACTAAAAGTACAATTGCATTGCATTATATTAAGTACATACTGTAATATGAAAACGCATTTGTAGTATACTGAGCATGAAATAAGTGTAATTCAAACACATTTGTCTCAAAAATAAAAAAAGAAACAGAGTAGGGATAACTCAAACGAGGTAAGTGATATTTACAAAGGCACATTTTCACGGCTAGATCTCATTGTTAAGATTGGAGAGGTGGGAGTGATAGGTTAACACATGCAAAGTAAATGATGAGGAAGGAAGAAGAGACGGGAATTCTTCCAGGTATGCTTTCCGTGATCGATGCTAACGCTCTTGTAGTAGCAGAGCTAGTCGATACTAACCGGGTTGGGTTTAGCGCTGAAAGAGGCCTACTTCAGGCCTAATTGCATTTCAGCACAAAATTAAAACCCATTTTCCAGCGCATTAGGTCTAATAGCTTACAAGAGGGCCACCGCTTACACTCGGTACGTGCACGTACGGCCTGACAAGGGGCGTACAAGACTGTAAGTGCGCCCCAAACAGCAACATTTTGAAAAAAAAAAACAAAAAAAAAACGTGTTTTGAAAAAAATAAAAATAAAAAGTGCACTTTAAATACCTGGATGATGCACTTAACCAAAAAAATGCTGGACACTTCATGTACTCAACTGTTGCAGCTTTAATTAACTAGAAAAAGGGGAGAGGCTATCAGACAATGATTATGAATGACAAAATAACCTGTAATTCATACATAGTAGGATGTGTTTTATTTCTTCATCAGAAAAGATTTGGGAAAATGTAGCATTGCATAACTTTCTCACCCTTATAGTGAACGGGTACCGTCAGAACACCAAGTACAAACAGCTGCTATCATCTCAATAATCCACAGCTAATCCACATGACTACAGTCTACTAAATTAATGTCTTGTGCGGTGAAAATCCATCAAGAAACTGCAAATTTAAACCATCGCTTCTGGCAAAAAGAATCCATAATATAGTGCAAAAATTACCTGTAATGACACTTCCTCCAGTGAAAAAGTACATCCTCTGTTTTCCTCTCACATCAAAATCAAACAACATATTTGTTCAGAACTGTGGTGCTTGATCTGTGCAGATTTCTCTCCTGACTCAGATGAGGTGATTTTTCACTGGAGAAAGCGATATTAAGAATAGAGGATTCAAGAAACAGAACAAACTGAGACGGACTACATCCATGGTTTTTGAAGCATCTTGGAGACGTTGCCACATCTCTTCTGGATTTAGTTTTGTCTCAGTTTCTTCATGTCATTCCACACAGACTGCTTGTGCAATCACTGGATTATTGCAATTTTATGGCAATTTTCTACTGACACACGATAGCAAAAGATACAAGTAACTAACACAAAACCATTTTTTAGCTGGTAACACAAAACTTAATGATATATTTGTTTATAACAAACATGCAACTTTTTGCTTTACGAGATATTAACTGATGGACTGTTTTGTGATGTTTTAATCAGCTGTTTGGACTCTCATTCTGACGGCACCCATTCAGTGCAAAGGATCCCTTGGTGAGCAAGTGCTGCAATGATAAATTTCTCCAAATCTGTTCTGCTGAAGAAACAAACTCATCTAAATCTTGGATGGCCTGAGGGTGAGTGCATATCCAGCAAACTGTCCCTTTTTGGTGAACTATTCCTTTAACAAGCACTCAAAGTCCGAACCTGCAGCAGACGCTCCAGCTGGTAGAACTTGCAGTGAAGATCTTCAAAGTTGTTTTTGTAGAGATCCCGAAGACCATATTTGTACATGATCTTCACCAGCACGCAGAAAGCTTGCTCCTCGGGCATCTAAAAAACAAAGCCAGAGATATCAGCATGATGCTAACCCTTTCTGCATAAATAAACACAAGCAGCCCATGATGTTTAGATGTGTCAACTGTCCTTCTACCTGTCTGTGGCGGTCTACAGTGACGCTATCAGAGTTTGTTTGTGTTTCTGAGACGGAGAGCGAGACAGACAGAGAGCTGGGTATTAAATCACACAGACAGCGTGTGTGTCCCGAGCTCAATGAGCTCCTGCAGGTAGACGAGCTCCGTCATTAATATTCCTGACAGCTCCTGAGCGTCCTGGGCAAGGCCACGAGAAAGACACTTACACTACATTATAGAAATCCCCAAACGCGCTCTAATATCAAGCCCCATATGGGGTGGCGTCGCGGAAAAGCAAAAAATGCCATTTCTATTCAGCCCTCGCTTTAATTAAATATGGAATTAACCGTTTCATCAATGTCTTCTTCTCGCTTCCTGTTTCTCTTCACCCACTGTTAGCTCAATAACAAGCCTCAAGAAGTCAAAGATAAAGGTGCGATGAGGTAAGGTTGTTTGGTTAGAGATCGTCATACTGCTGATTCACCAGCACAGCAGTTGAGCTGAAGTTTACGTTTCACATTTAAAAAAATGTGAAAGCCTGCATTTAGTATTTAGTATTTTTGGGTTAGTGTCTCAAAAATAAATTTGAATATATAAAATTAAATATATAAATGGAATAAATGAATAAATCCACCTTAAAATCTATTAATAAAAAACATTAACAGTACAAAAACAACTCGAGACAAAAATAAAAAATATACACAACTAAAAAACTAAATATACCATAAAACACACACACAAAGCACAGGACAAAAAAACACAACTAAAGAAAAACTCATTAAAAAAAACAATCAAAAAGCACAAAAAAAAACAAGATAACAAAACAAAAAACAAGGAAAAACATAACAAACAAAAACACAAAATATGATATCAAAACAAGATACCACACCACAAACAAACATACAAAACAAAAGACAAAAATGAAAAAAAATAAATAAATACTACAGAATACAACCCCACTAAAAAAAACAAGATACCACAAAACAAAACACAACTAAAGAAACGTATAAAAAAAACACTAGAAAATACAACAAAAACCAAAACACACACACGCAAAACAAAAACAAAACAACTACTAAACGAAACAAATAAAAAACACTACACACTCACACACACTAAACTAAACAAAAACAACACAACAAAAAACATCACTACACACAAGACACAAAAACTAAATGAAAAAAACAAAACACAACGAAAAAAAACAATATCACAAAACACAAAATTAATAAATGAAATAAAACAAATGAATAAACAAACATGTATGGTGAACTTTAAACACTACTCATCTTGCTCAATACTTACATGTAAAAGTAATACGGCAGCCAGAAATGACTGACCTTGGCAATAGCCAATCTCCTCATCATACACAGAATAAGCCTGTCGAAAAAGTTTCGAGCAAATAATTAATACATATATTTTTGTGTTCGTGGCAATGTAATGCTATTTGTGACCCTGGACAACAAAACCAGTCGTGTTAATTTTCAGAAATTAAGATTTATACATGATCTGAAAGCTGAATAAGTAATCTTCTCATTGATGTATGATGTGGATTGGATAGGGCAATATTTCATCGAGATAAAACTATATGAAAATCTGGAATCTGAGGGTACAGAAAAATCTTTGACAACCTTTAAAGTTGAACAAATGAAGATCTTATCAATGCATATTAGTAATCAGACATTAAGTTTTAATATATTTTCAGTAAGAAGTTGACTAAACACCTTAATGAAACATGATCTTTACTTACTATCCTAAAGATTTTTGGCAAAAAAAGAAAAAAACAATAATTTTTACCCATACTATGTATTTTTGGCTATTTCTACAAATATACCCCAGCGACTTAAGACTGGTTTTGTGCTCCAAGGTCACATTTCTCAATTTATGAAAAAAAAATTTAAACAACATTTTTCCCCACATATTTGTAAAGAAATAATAAAGTGGTATTAAAAAAAAAAAAAAAAAAAGCATTAACACAGAAATAATCACTTCAGAAATACTAAGCATGATAAATATTTTTAAATGAATAAACACATCACAATTTCTATTTGCACGTGTTCTTTAAATCTATCCTCTAAGCTGAAGGATTTTGTCTCCAGGATTAGCTGGATTGAAGGTCTTTTGCACAATTAAGGAGGCTTTTAATCTGCCGGTGCCAATCAGCTGATGGAGAACCTCTGAAGACTCCACATAAAGGAGATTTAACAGAAAACACTGCGCTACTTTTCTCATCCACTCAATGCTTTTGTCCTGTTTTTTGGTGATTTTAAATTAACATTTTTTTATTTAAATTTTTTTTTTTATATTTTTATAAAATGTATTGTATTTAAAACTATTGAATTTTATTATTTATTATTATATCATAAAATTATAATAAAATTAAGTGTCAAGCAACATAATCATGCACTATTTCTGAATTCAACTGATTTCTGTATCAAAGGTGTGCGTCGTTTAATACGGCTCGGTTTTATGTGGCTCATTCATTCAGATTTTACAGCCAGAACCATCTGTTTAATTATAGAGAGATAGATGTGTGCTTAACTGGTAATTGCCTGCTGGATAACTGCATAATCTATTACTCTAGCTTTGTTTCTAAATATAATAACGAATCTATGACGCGTACCTGTGTTTAATTAGCAGAGTGCACAAGTTATTTTCACAGATGCAGGAGGTGAGTGCAGCACATGTGGCTGGATATCTATCAAGGCTGTTCATATTACAGCAAAACAAAAGGTCAGGGGATGGAGATGTTGCAGCGGTGTGGTGATGCTTGTTACCAGACGGCAGGAGTGAGTCATGCCTGCAGGGTGAGCAGCGTTCTCCTCACCTTGCAGATCTTGTAGAGGGAGTCTTGGCCATCGCCGCCTGAGTCTTTGAAGTAGTCGTGAGCAGGGAAGGTGCGATGGATGTCTCTGGTGATGACGGCTTCCTGGGCGGAGTCCTGTGGATCAGATCAAGAGTTAAAATAAGGCACTTTTTCTTTTTTTGCTTATTAAGATTTTACTTTTAATAAAATATTTTGCATGGTATTTTAACATTTTATTAACATTTGATTTATTATTATTTATAATTATTAAAATACATATTAATATTAATTCATTGTATTATTGTATTTATTATTAACAATTAGACTTGTTTACATAATTAAATAAGATAAATCTAAATATTATAATAATAATATAACAATAATAAAACATTTCATTATTATCTTTATTTTAATCAAATTACTGTATTCTAAAATATTTTTCTCTTGTAATTCATTTTTAGATATTAAATACACTCATAATAATATATTTTGTATTATATTTTATCATATTATTTGTATTATTTAGAATAATAAAAAAACATTTATCAATATAAATTATTTTACTATTGTAGTATTCATTAATTTGTTATTTAAATATTAAT
>JAUMHP010000079.1:5741669-5768365 GCA_032361065.1 Enteromius trimaculatus | reverse complement strand
ATATGTTCTAAGTAGCTGAAAAAAGCTCAAATATCAGAGCATGTCCAAACATCTCAACTGCCCCAAAATCACCTCAGGCCTCAGACCGTTAAATTACTAAAACATCCAATTAAATAAAAAGCAAACTGCTGGTCAAAAAAAGAAAAGAAAAGAAAAGAAAAGTGAAACATAATGTGAGCTATTTCCAAATTTAAACAGATTTTTTAATGTATAAAAATATAATACAGACAATAGTTAATTTCGTCAAAGAAACTATGTCCGCAAAACATCGTTAACAGGTGTTTTGTCAACAATAACATGCATGATAGTTAAAAAAACAACAACAAACTATTAATGAAAAAAAAACTGCAAAATAGTGATGTTTTTGGAAAAAAAATTTTTTTAATAAATCAAAGAACTCAAAAAGTAGTTGGCCTATGGATAAACTGACGCTTTTTTGCTAGAAAATTTATGTTTGCAATGCTTTTCAGTTTTTTCCCACTGTATTTGTCATCCTTCCATATTAATGCATGCGATGGATGCATTGATAGTTTTTTTATGACGGACGAAAGCTTCATAAAAGACTAAAAACGTGACTAAAACAACTTGGTCGTATTTATTTTTTAATTTGTGAAAGTTTCGGACTCAGTGTATATAGTGACCATAACTCTGACAGCTACTCATTTAACTGAATTATTTTATTCAACTTAGCATTTCAACATTTTATTCAGCATTGATGTTGTCTATATATCTGATCTGGTGAATACAACATGACAAAATATCGACTAAATATAAAACCAAATAGATTTTTTGAAAAATGTCAATCGTTATCAATGCATAAACCAAGGCCAATTTTGATTTCAGCTTTAAGACACACACACACAGCTGCACTGCCATGGCAGGACGGACGAGCGGCAAAAAAGTGCATGAAAAGTGAAGGCATTTGTAAATGGCTTGGCATGCCGTGAAGTCTGTTCAGAGGCAACCTGCCAGAGCATAGCAGGAGATGAGTCCAGAGAGAAAGGTGGAGAGCGAGAGATAGAGAGCAAAGGTTTGCACAAATGAGAGGAAATTCAAGGCAGAGGAAACAAAAAAAGACAGAGGTCGGGGCCTCGTCTGGCTTGTCTGCGGAGACCTGCGGAGAGCGAATGCTGTCTCATTACCATCAGGGTCATTAGCTTCGGTCTGATCTCTCCGCAACACGCCAGTGCAGCAACCCTCCAGAGAACATGTGAAAACACGCTCTCCAAAAGTGACACTTGTTATGCCATTAAGTCATGAGGAACTCGACAATTCCTCAGGGACAAACGCTACGCTTTTCTCTGTCCTTCTCGCTCCTCCCCTTGTGTGTCTTCATAACCCATTTGTTCACCTGCTAATGACATTAGCTGTCGTGCTGCTCAGACACATGATCCCTTGGTGGTTTCCCACGGAAAACAATAGGGAGAGATGTGGTGCTGAGGGACGCGAGCGGGCCTGTGGATGCACGCCGTCCCGCTCTCCACGATTTTGATTAATTTCCCATGATCAAAAGTGAAACATCGGTGGGGTAAGACTTCCTCGTGGTTTCCATGACAATGTAAGGCCGTGTTCTCCCCTCCACATCCGAGGATTTATTTGAAGAATTTGCAACCCGGAATTATTAATATTCAAATACGTCCAAAAATAGACTGGCACAGAACTACACTTTTGATATTCAAGCGGCGGGATTCTTCGAGCTCTCCTCAACCAATCCATTCAACGGAGACACGGAAAGACTTTCCACCATAGACTTCGGCATGCTTTCGGGTTACTGGCATACAGAAAAGTCCACAATAAAAACATAACATATTCGTTTTTATATTTGAAAACATTTTCAAGGAATTAAAAAAAAAACAACTATCTATCTATTCATCCATCCATTATGGAATATACTCAATAAAATGATCTGTCCATAATGAGTTGAAAGTGTCTAAATAATTAGAATATTTTAAATATAGAATATATGGGATTTGGGAATATATACTGTATGATAAAAATATGTTATATAATTAAAATAATACATAATTACAAAAATTAAGATTTGCACGGTTTTAATAAATTGAATAGTCAGCCTATGTAACCCATATATATATATACACACACACACACACAGTATATACATACGTTAATAAAAACACTTATAAAATAAAATATCAACATATAATTGCTTGAATAATCTAAGAATAGTATATGAGTTGGGAGTGTCTTAGTCTATTATAATATATAATAATAAAATATAGATATAGCAAATATTATACTCAAGTTAAATCAATACAAATACATTTTAAATGAAAGTCGCTTATGATGAATAATTGTAATTCTCTCTCTCTCTCTATATATACACACACACACACACACACACAACATCTATAATTATTTATGTAAATTAATTTTTATAAAAAGAATACATCACTTGACTACAAGGTATCTAATAACCTGACCAATCATAGTTACATTTATTCATCTTTTTACAAAAAAAAAAAAAAAACCCTGACCACCTTGAACGAACAGTATTTAATTAGAATGTTGATCATTGAGGCAATTTTAATTAAATGAAAAGATCTGGACAAAAAACAAACACTGAATGTCACATTGATCTACAAGTGTGCTGTACAGATTCTGCCTAAAATAGCTGCTTCCATTACCCTCCAAACTCCACCTCCTCCTTTCTTCCTTGCCCTTATCGTTCACAGAAACATCTGGAGCTCTACCTCCACTGTGGCACCAGATGCCGTAATAGTCTTGCAACAATCACCTGAGAGCTCAACATCTATGGGGACGGGAGAGGAGAAGGCACCACACGTGAGAACAGAACATCTCGGCATTCGTTTTCAGTTAAAATTAACCCACGTCTCAAGGCAAGTCCAGAGAGGGAGGGGGTCCATCAACGGTCTCTGGGGAAGGCTGCTTAGCCGCTTCGGTGTTACGGCTGGCCGCTGTGGTGCAGCCAAATGAAGTCTGGTGATACCCCAGGGACCCTGCTGGAGACGGAACGGATGTCTCATGGTATTTCATTTAGAGCGAGCTATCCAAAATCCCTTGGAAAGCAATGTGGTTTAGCATCCCACAGAGGTGGCCCTCACCTGAGAGAACAGGGGGAAGTTAGTGTGAAGACATGCCAGGTTTGGAGGCTGCACGCTGGGGATGGCAGGTCTGCGAGAGCTGCCAGGACTGAACAGCTGGGTTCACTCCTGAGGGAGCTGCAATGGCACTGGCTTCAAGCCAGTGGATATGAGCTAAATATATATATATACAAACCAGGAGTCAACAATAATTTTTCTGCTTGTTCAGATTTGTACTTGCAACGGCGTTTTCTTTGATTTCACCAGCAATTAGTTTTAGATATTTACAAAAGATTTTTATTATATGATATCATGCAACTTCTAGAGTTATATTTTACACTTTTATTTATATATTTTAAAATCATTTTAGGATTTAAAAAATACTTTGTAAACAATGAATGTTACAGTATTTTTTCATTTGCAACAAGACAATGCTTTTATTATCATCATATATTACATCATGGCAAAGCTTCCTGGGGTTTGAGAAGGAACTGCTGGGGGTTTGTGAGTTTAACGAAAAGCTAATAATGAATCAAGTCATTAAACTGTCAAATTAAAATAAATAATTTTAAAATAATATCAGTCCAAATAAAAACACTTGCTAAAAAGGAAATATTTTGTGTACTGTACCTGCATGTCATGTGTGCATTTTAGAAAGAATAATTCTAAACAATTAAAAAGAATTGGGGCGAATCAATCATTTATGTGTGAATACTGTATATATAATCAAATAATCAATAAAAATTAAGTATTTTAATGTAATTTAATCTAATTACAATAGATTATTCTGTATATAATCAGTTACTATCCAACTCTGATTTCATACACATTTAAATATACATACATATATACACATACTTTTGATATACGTATATTACAAAAAAAGTCACAAATGGACTTCTGGTCTGCCAAGTTTTCAATCTGTGATGAATTCATTGACTATTTCTGGGTAGATGCTACAAAATAATTGATACTTATTAAGAAAGAAATGAATGGCAAACCAGTTCAGCTTTGAAAGCCATGGACAAGATCCAAAAAAGACTTCTCCCCAACTTGCCAAAATTCCTCAGCTCCAGCGTGTACAAACAGACAGATGGCGGCATCCTCGGACGGGCATGCGACCAGCCTAATAGCGAGGAGTGGACAGCTGTCAGTGAGTGTTACCGTCAACAGACCGTGGGCTATTCAGCTGCTCACGAGAGGGTCAGGGGGAGCAGGCCTGAGCGGGAGAATCCTCAGACCTCACGGCTATATTGCTAATCATCCGCTAAGTGTGAGATCTTTGCGCTGTATTGCGTAATACATCAAAAACCATTAGGCGGTTTCATTACAGACGAACAGATTAATCCGGCTAGGGTTAACGAAGAAAAGGGCTTTACTTAGATTAATGCAAGTGGGAAACGAGCTGTGTTCAAAACTAATATGGGAGGAGCAGGAATGGCTTTAACCACTTCGAAATTTGATACAGGCAAGGAATCACCACCATTACCACCAAGTTGCTTTTCTGATATAAAATATTCGCTGTCATTTAATCTACTTAGAAGAAAAGATTATATATATATAAATATATAGAAAGAAAAGAAACACACACAGATGTAGATATTTTGAAAATATTTACATGTAAATAGAATTTACATATTCATAAAATGTATATTATATATAAATATATTTAATATATTTATTTATAAATATATTTAATATGTAAACATAATTTTTTTTTTTTAAATATATACATTCAGGTATGTGTATTTATATATACATAATAAATATACAAAGTACACACACACATATTATGTACAAAAAAAACTTTATTTTGGATGCCATTAATCATTGTCCAGCACTAATACTTTTATATTGCAATAATTTTATTCAACCATCAAATTAATTAATTAAGTGAAAACAATCTATATTTTTTATATTTGTTTAGTGGTATTTTTATTATAATTTTAAGCCAATAATCACTGATACCGGTACTACTGATGTTTTCAGAAATTTTTATTTTTTGCTAATATTTAATCTACTGACTGTAGGCATTCAACATTACAGTAAAACTGAGAGCTATGAATTTGAACATTTAATAGACTTAAAAAAAAAAAAAAAAACACCTTCTAATTTAAGTGAACTTAAAACATAATCTTTACATAATATTGTTAGAATAAATTATAATAAATGTCAAATGTAGCTGTGCCCCTAGTGGGAAACATACAGAAATTGAATAGTTATTAAACACTAAATTTAAGTTAAATATACATGAATCCTTATGTCATTGATTTTCATTTTTTTTGTGTTAAGTTCTTTGATTAACAGACATCACAGCCCCTGGGTTATCATCTTATTTGGCTGCTATTATTTTTGCTGTCGTACAATGGGTTCAGCAAGCGCAATAATATCACACAGTGCCTGAAAGTAGTCCCTATCAACTTCAGCTGCTTCGTAATATTATTGCACCTGCTGAACCCATGGTACAGCAGCAAACTTCCTTAATTATTACGCCAAGATGAGAGTATAGTTCCTAGTAATGTTATTCTAGAAAATCACAACGTTTCACTTTCCATCTGTCTTAGCACACTATGTAACCACAGACGAGTCAAGTTTTAAATGGGAAATATATATTGCAACTCTTGCTAACGGTCTAATCAGATTCAATGATCTATGCTAAGCTACAGCTAAAAATGCTATCGCCAGACCCAGAGATCAGATGAATGGATTTAAAAATGGTAAAACTTAAAACAAGCTTATTTAAAAAAAAAAAAAAAAAAAAAAAAAAAAAAAAAAAAGTGGTGTTTAAGATTTTTAGCACACTGGAAAAATTAGAGCTACTTTTGACATAAAAATAAATAAAATATTCAAATCTAAACCTTTTAAAGCTTATATTTATAAAATAAAGCTTTAAAATTACTTCACTAAATCACATCAACCTCTTCGAACCTACAACCTTCGGTTGCTGCTACAGATCTAAGCACTAACCAACACCACCCACAGATAACATTGTGAAGAGTGCCTGGGTGGGTTTGGCATCCTTTTAAACTCTCACTTTACACCACAAGTACCGGTATCCCACTTAGAGAGAGTGAAAGAGAGCGGAGGCCTAATAAACAGCCATTAGATACAGAGACAATGGTGATTAGCATTGTGTCCGACGAGGAGCGTGAGTGCTTCACCTTTGATTAGCAGCCAAGAGAGGCAGGTGTTCCTCCTGCTCACCATCGTGCAACTCAAAGCCTTTTGATGGAGGAGGACGCCTCTTGAAGCTGTGTGGCAACACAGATTAATATTAAAAGGAATTCATAATATGGCACGCAGAGGATTTTCATAAATATTCACAGGCCTGGACGGTAAGCTCCACTCGGTTGTGTCCATGAATATGGATGAAAGACTGGCAGGGGGAACAAATGTCTTCAAGTATACGAGAAAAGGAGCCACATCAAGAGAAATCATGAAATTGTTCGCTCTTACAGGCAAATGCTGCTAAGACTCAAGACAGCAAGCAAGTTTGACAGACGTGGTTTTAAACACTAGTGCATATATATTAGTGCTGTCAAACTGTTAATTCACTGTATATTGATTATGTATATTAATATTATATTATATGTAAATAAAAACACATTTAAATAGAAACATCTTAAGTTTATAAATTAAAAATATTTATATATTGATATAGAATAATATAACTATAGAAATGTACTGTATACGCACGAAAAATATAAAAAAAATATATACTGTATGTTTGTGTATTTATATACACATAATAAATAAACACACATACACATATATCTATATGTACACATATATACACACACAAAAAAAATTAATAATAAAAAATAAACACATATACACACACACATATATATACACACAAAAAAAATCATAATAAAATAAAATATATATGTATATATATATTTATTTTATTTTTTTATTATGATTTTTTCATAATAAAAAAATTATGAAATTATGAAACACACAAAAAATCATAATATATATATATATATATATTTTTTTTTTAATTATGACTTTTTTTTGCACAAACGTAGAATAAAGCCTGTTTTGCTTTTAGCACCTAACCTCAAATCTTGATCTGAAAGTGCAATAAAAAAAAAGGTCAGGGGCATGACAGAAGCATGACCAGAATGTAGTCTAAATATACACTATAGGGACCAGCGCTTAGTTATCCTCAGCTCAACCTGGTCCAGCATCTCGCTGACATTAGGCTTTCTTGTGCGGACTGCATCAGCAAGAGTCTCAACCTGAGAGGAGCCATAATGAGACCTTGAAACCTGGAGAGCCACAAAATGCTAAAAAAAAATTGTCCCCGTCTCACTGCATTAAGGTATACACATTATATCATTTTAAAGCTACATATTAATGCTAAAGAATTATGATTTAATTCAGTGAAACCCCTCATCTGAACGATCAGCGCATTGATTCTTAAATTACATCTTTTGTTCAATGGCAGTGCTGGCTTTTGAATCTAGTCCAACAGCACTTGGACTTAAACTGAATATGTGATAAAACGTTGCGTGTACAAAAGGATAGTGCCAAGAACTGTCTCTTTCTCACAAGCAGCTTGCAACAACATTGAGCATGAGCAGTGTAGCCTAACTCAGATCCCCTATGACCTGACGTCTTTTTTAAGAACTATTTTTGATAGGACAGTATATTTGATAGGACAGTAGTTAGGAAGCGAAATGGGGGAAAGAGGGACAGCTGGGACTCAAAAATGGTACAAAATGCTATTGCTGCGACACAAATGACTCTTTTGAGATGGTCCACTTCATGAATCATAAAACTCATTTGGGCACAGTTTGGCCCCCGTTGTTAATTCTTAAAATTAATAGACTAATTTTGAATGTAATATTTAAATGTCTTTCTCATAGGCTGCATGCGAAAACATCGAGCTTGGGCAGTGTGGTCCAACTGATTCAAATGACTCTTATGATATTGTTCTTTGTGAGAGTGAGTGAATCAAACCAGTGTAGTTTGATTCGCAAACAAATGATTTTTTTTCGAGCTAGTCCACTTCATGAATGTTTAAAAAAAAATCCAAAAAATTATATATATATATAAAAATGTATTGTTTGGGCCCAGTTTGGGGTCTTAGTAAGATTAATTATTTTATAATGTTTTAAGTTAGAAGGTTCCCTGTTTAGTTTGTAATATAAGTCCATTTCTAAAAAAATATATAAGACCATTTTTAAAAAAAAATAAAGCTATAAAACGGCCTGAAACAACCTGTACTAATACATTTGCCAAAAAACAAGCCCTCTTTTGTCAGCGTCTGTGACGAGGCATGCATTACCTTCAATGTCGGCAAAGGGCAGTGCCCTGGAGCAGCTGTGCCGGCCAAACATCATTCCACACAGCCATTAAGATCCGCTAGCCTCTCAAATCTCCCAGAATAAGACTGACACTGGTTTTCAAAGAGACCTCGGCCAGATATAAAATTGTCACTTCAAATCAAAGAGGAAAAGGTATTTGGGTTGAGTAATGGTAAAGATACAGGAAGGATGTTGTATGCATTTTAAGGTCACATAACAAGTGTAAGCAAGCGGAATGAGACGTACTGTTAGTGACCGCTGAGAGCACTCATGTTTTATTCATGCTGGTGCCAAGGTCCAAAGCCTCCCATGATCATGGAAACATTTGATGTGCTCATTAGATTTAAAAAAGGTCACTTCATTTTCCCCCTCGCTCTAACTGCACATGTATAATTTCCCTTCTGAAGGGAGCTGTAACCTTTTTAGAGGCAGCCATTGAGAGCCAGTCCTGCTGTGTGTGCAGTCTGGGGCCGTTGTGCTGGGATCGGTTTGCCCTGAAGCCTTAGAGGACATGAGCTACTTAAACTCTGACCAGACTCTATGGACCTATCCAGAAACATTATACAGTCAGGTCAACGTGTATTGAGATGAAGGAGGAATCGGGATCACAAACTGAACTAAGAAAGCTACATAAGAAGGAGAACGGATAAAACGTCAACCGATTTAAGTGAAGCTACTTCAAAAAGATGCACTCGTTATGAATCCGTTTTTACTGTTGGTGTTTATTGTACTGGCAGCGACAGCAAAACCAAAGAGTCGCACAAAAACAAAATTCTCTGAACTAAAAAAATATATATATTGCATTTTTATTCTCTTTTATTCTCCTAATCAAGAAAGAAAAAAAACGGACAGAGACATTATAGGTTCATCAGCAGAATGAATACAGGAATATAATGCTATTTTATCAGTTTCATATCCATTGAAAAATAAATAAATAAATAGACAGTCAATTTACTCTTTAAGCTGTTACCCTCACCATTTAATTTGAACGAAAGTGAGCCTATTCATATTATTCTTTTCTTTATTATCTAATGCACATCAACTAGCCTAGTTGTTGTATTGTTGTTGTTTTTTTTTTTGTTTTTTTAGAGCTGCGAAGTTCAGCATGTACAGGGCTGTAACATCCATCAGCAAATAAAGTTTACAGGCATAAACAAACTGAAATATGCACCCAAAAAACAAAAAACAAAACAAAAAGCAGTTTCTTACTAAACTACCAACACTAGACATAAGCAATGAGTTTAACGCTGCCCCCAAACAATACCCAAGTATTATAAACCAAAAAGAAGCAGCCAAATATTGTATTCTCTGTATCGTTACAAAAATAATGGCTGATGCATAACATAAAAATACTTACTGTAGAATATGACAAGATGTATATTAAGACTGTGCGGAAAATCAATAAATCTTTGGAAAATAACTGGGATGAATTAATTGAAATGTAGAAACTAGAACAGAAAAAAAGAAAAACAAAATTTGTGTATGCAATTTTTGGGTATTTAAAAATTATTTGTAAAATTTACATGCATATTAAAATTTAAAAACAATGTTTTTTTGTTTAAAACTCTCGTTTAAAAAATTATAAAAATAAATTAATTAAACCATCTCTTTGTGAGAGATAAAACAGAGTAAGAAAGAAAATTTAATTTGTAGACTTTAGACAAAAGCAAATCGTTTGGACATTCATACAATTAAAGTGAGTGAAAAAAAGCTCAGCTTAAGGTAATATGAACGTCAAGATAAGTTAAAGCTGATCTGGCAAAAATATGAATTACAAAATAAAACATGCTGTGTCGCATGTTTCTCAAAGGGTCACTGCAGGCAAATAGGTCTAGTTACAAACAGCTAAGGCTTTACACCACTGGGGATCTAAACTACGGTCCACAACTATTACAGGCATTTGTTGATATTGTGCGCATGTGGTATTTCAAGAGTTCCTACAAAAAGATCAGATCTAGAATGAAGATTTTGAAAAAATAAACACAGACCAAGCTGTCCTTTGCTACATCGCTTCTGACGTGAATTGCCTGTGGTTATTTAAGATTCAAGATACACTGTACCATAAAAGCCACTAGGGGAAGACCCAGCTATATTTAAGCTCTCATCGTTTTGTAAAGCAACTGTTTTTACAGTTACAGCTGCGACACAAAACTAATTCAACAAACATCAAAACAACCAATCCAGCAACACGGGTAATGTCTCTAAAAATAGCAAGTGTGCTCTATATTTGGAAAGAGCCATCACAAGCGAGAGCTTTGAACCCACCCCTTGGCTTTGTTTTTTTTTGTTTTTTTGGCTCACAAACGCTCTGAAAACTGCATATCTCCAGGTTGTGAAATAAGTCATGGCCAGTTACCATTCTGTGGTATTTACAGGACCAAGGCAGGTGCTATAATTAATATTTACAGGGGAATGTAGATCACATGACTATTACACAACTTTATCATCCTCACTGTTGGTAGTTTCGTCTAGCAACCGGTTATATATTAAAAACCAATGCAACAACATTTAGCAGTGTGTGACTGATCCAAGCAACCCTTCGAGATCTTCAGATGGAGCAGGAGTTGGCTCTCTTTCTCGGCTTCGGCTCTCCAAAGTCCTTGTCGTCGTGAGTGCAGGGGCTGAAAGAGCAGGAGGAGCAGAGCGTCTGTGAGAGTCTGCGCATCCCCAGCCGGAATACGCTGTTGGACAGGCTATAAATGACGCAGTTGCAGAAGCTGTTGCTAATTGCTAACCAGGTGGTCACAAAGGAGAGGGCAGGGCTGTCCAGCACATGGGAGCTCTCCAGGAGGAAGTAAAAAATGTAGGGGAGCCAAAGCATGTAGAAAACACTGGTGATCCGGAAGAGCACCATGGCGTACCTCCGGTCCGGCCCGTGGCCTGCATGGTTGCCCCCTTCAGCGGTTTCCATCTCCTGGCTGGGAAAGCGTGCTCGTCGCTCGCTGATCTCTCGGTTGTGCTGCTGGCAGATGCGGAAGATGTGGAAGTAGGTGAAACAGACCACCAGGGCTGCAGGGGCGTAAAGCAGGCACACAACAAAGCCAGTGAAGAGTGCAGAAGTGGGCCAGGAGTGGGCACACCATTCGAAGATATCCCCATGGTACCCTGGCTTCCCCCAGCCGAAGAAAGACGGGAGAAACACCACGCAAGAGTAGATCCATATGAGAACGATGCAGCAGCGAAGGCGGCATGGAGTTACCAGCTGGTTGTAGGAGAGGGGCTTGGTAATAGCCAGATAGCGGTCCACGCTGATGCAAGCCAAACAAGCCATCGAAACGCTCTTGAGTACAGAGATGACGTAGCTGAACACCTGGCAGGTGAGGGGCTCTTGGACACCAGCTGGGTAATGGAGCAGGGAAAGGGTGGGAACCAGGCAACTCAGCCCCACCAGGAGATCCGCGTAGGCCATAGTCTGGATGAAGTAACTGGTGGTGTAGTGGTGTAACAACGGGGCACAATGAAACACAAAGATCACCGTTAAATTCCCAGCAATTATGAGCACCGTCAGCAATACAATGACGGCAGTCTCTAAGACGCAAGCTTCCACAATTTTGTTCTGCCCCCAGCCTAGGGGGCAGGAGTGGTTTAGGGACACACCGGAGTGACCGCTAAGGCTGCTGTTCACAGTAGGGACCAGTTCTATCGGCTCAGACCGGTTCATTGTCCCGGACCTTGTCCACTTGGATAAGGTTCCGTTGTCCGAAACGCAGTGCAGAAGGCCTGCAACGTGATCCTGTGTCCGTGCTTCCTCAATCTCAATCTTCTGTCTTTTCCCCTTTGCCTCGGTCTTTCACATGGCTGGATCTCAATAAATTGAGCATTGGCAAAAATCAATACAGTCCGCGAGGAGAAGAAAAAAAGGTGCCTTGCACTCCTCTGAAATCAGTCATGCTTAGGAGCAGTTCGGTAATTGTAAAACGGAGAGATATTTTCAGCACACAAAACTAAGGCTGCTGGAAACTAGAGGGTTGCATATCTGTGCCGAAGGCCAGCTGGCAATACTGTCCACGGCACCTGCAGCAAAGTCGACCAATTCCTTAAGCGATCCTCTCAAGGGTAAAATATGCAGGATTGTAGAAGGGGGTGAAGGATAAGAAAATGAAGATAAAACGGTTTCCTGTGACCAGTTAAGACGACATAAGAAGGATTAAGACAAGAACTGACATCAAGGTAACAAAATAGATATGAAGAAAGTTCCAGGGTCATACCTTCTCCTGAGTCCACAAAAATTGAATTTGAAGAGTCTCTAAAATATCCGTTCCTATTAGTTTGTCAGAAAACAATAACAGGCACAGTGTTTTGCTTCTGGAATACTGTCCTCTTGGCCACTGTCTCGACTCCCTTTGGGTTTCTATAGTCCGAATCAAAACACAGACACTCTAGACAAACACAGGGCAGCATATGAGAGTTGCCAGAGCTATCGCTGCGCAGAGCACTGCTCATAGCCTGCGGGAGTCTGAGCGAGGCAAAACGGAACTAATCAAAATTTCAAGATCGTGTTGTGGGGGGGCACAGTCTTATTTGCTCCCAATCCATTTACTTTTCATGAACTTTCACTGTGCATCGGATAAAAGCAGGTCACGTAAAAAAGAAAGGATTGACCTGCGTTTTCCCGAAACAGGTATATAGCCGTCCCCTCCGATCGCATTAAATCCACATGTTCTTGGTGTCAGTTCACCCTCTGCATATGATTAGTTGTACATGTCCAGCTTCTTTCCTTTTAAGGTAGACCTCGTTGCTTTTTCTCCAACTTCTTTGCGACACATTCCGTAAAGTCTCCACCAAAACACTCCTTTTGTCCTTGCCGGCTCTCGGCGACCTGCGAGCCAAAGCAGGTTGACAGCGATTCCTGCAGAGCGTTGCACACTTTGAAATGAAGAATTCAAGCAAAAAGATGAGAACAGCGAGACTCGGAGCGGATCTATTCCAAATTGTGCGGCAAATCGGGAAACAAGCCGAGGAAAAGAGAGCAGCCCCTCACTGCTGGTGTGCAGAGATGCTGTGAGTGGCTCACAGTTTCCTCTCCCCCTTCACAGTGTCGCTCTCTCTTCCACTGTGCCTCTCGATCACATTCGCTTCCTCCTTCCTTTTCCCCTCTCTCTCCTGCTCTCGCTCGCTCTCTAACTCTCCTCCCTCCCCCTTTTGGCGGCACCTGAGGTCCTCTTTCTCACACAACTCCTCCCAGCACACTGTTCTCTCCCTCTCTCTCTTTCCTTCCAATGTTCTCCCTCTTTTCTCATTATCCTCCTCTTCCTGCACACCCTGAAGATGTTTCCCCATTCAAAAATAATCAAAGACTTCCATCTCTCCCGTTGTCTCCTGCAGCTCAGTGTTTTATTATCCCTCGTTCTCTTTTTCCTTCCTGCTTCAAGTCACTTACAAAGACCAGTGCCCAAGCACAGCAATGCCTGCCCCTTGGTTACAGTTGCCAGGCATTTCAGTTAGCCAGGACCCTCCCTCACAACAGCTGACATGGTGCAACAAACAGGAACAAATTAAGGGACTCCAAGAGGGGTGGGGGGATTTCATTCCCCTGGAAGGATATCATCGCCCAAGTCTGCTCTAAAACAATCACAAACGCAGATCTTCACCAGTTTTACTGACAAGTTTGCTAGACATAATTACAACTAGAGGAGCTCATAAAATACAAAGAGATTACGAGAATGACAGCCAATGTTTCCTGCACAGCTGCACTGCCGCTAAATGTTCAAGCCCCGTGGCGAAACAATTTCATATTTTAGCTGAGTGGTGAGCTTGCAGTCCTGAACTGAATGTGATGACAAAAAAGGGTGCCTGGGAAAAAAAAAGACAATAAACAGACAACAATTGCGCAACTTTGTCCTTACTGACTGTACTCGAGGAGGTCTATAATTGCCAGAGAAAGCTATCTGTTAGAATCCCTCCGCTGTCACAAGACCATACTCCATATTGAACCCACAACCTTGTTTTTGCTAGCAAGGATGCCAAAAAAAGAAGGGGTGGGCTACTGTACTTTTTGTCCTAGGCCTGTGCTTGGGGGGGGGGGTGCTAATGTCTCAATGTGATATCCCATCTGGGCTACAGGAACATAAAATTACTATGCTTAGGTCAAAATCTACAAATTTACAAACAGGGATAAAAAACTTAAACGCATATGAAGAGATGAAAATGAAAATTCTGTCAAGACATTTGTTCACATTCGGAAAACAAACGAAGATATCTTTGCTTTTTGTCACTGCATAGACAGCAGCACAACTGAAGCATTCAAGGCCCAGAAAGGCAGTAAGGACATTATTAAAATAGTTCATCAGAGACATCAGTGGTTCAACTGCAAAGAAAACAAAAATAATGATTTTTGTTTTACAATACATTGTAGGACTCTCGTGAAAATTCACCAAAAACAGAGAGGGAAGAGAAATAATAGTTAAAGTTGTTAGCACAAAATGTGTTCTCGTAACTCCATAACATTATGGTTGAATCAGTGTTGTCACATGGACTATTTAAAAGTCCTTACTATTTTTCTGGGCCTTGACCATGTCAGTTGTGTTGCTCTCTCTTGAGGGTCAGAAAAATCTTAAATTTCATCCAAAATTCCTTAATCTGTGTTCTGAAGTCTTACTGGGCTAGAATTCACTGTTTAAGGTCACGCTGTGAAAAATCAAGTCATAATGACCATTTCCTATTACTTACATTCTGAAGAAGAAATGTACATATTCATACAAGACTGGTTGCCTATAACTGCCTATAAATGGCAATATGTTGAAATAACGCATTTTTTCAAACAAAGAAAACCATATAACATTTGTCCAATTGGATATAATATAGGATGCTATTAGGCAGAATTCTGCAGTACAAACAGTTGGTAAAATGTATAAAACAATGTTGATCCATAACTTGTGGAACAAGACACTACTGAACAACAGTGTCAGCCAGAGGCCCGCATAAATGATTCATTACAAAGGAAGAGAAAAGGCTGCAGAAAACAATGACCATAATCCTCTTCATCTGTCGGTTCCTGAGCTTTTGATCCAAGAGACTCTGTACAGGGACAGGCAGGGCACTCTGGCTCTCATCACCGCACTGGCAGTACAAGTACAGGTCAGGATGACAGCTGGACTTGATTTGGCATTATTTACGGCAACAGTCACGGCTTTGCTAAATCCACTGCCTCCAAAGACGACACGAAATCAAATTGGACCCGATTTAATTTTCACAACTTAATTTTAATAAATGCATGTACTGGTCTTAGGGTGCACAATTAATAAGTGAATGTCTAAGTGAAACCGTAAACCATGGAAAATTAAATAAACGTACTGAAATGCGCTAAAATGTCCAAATTTAAACTATTTAATTATTAAAAAGAGATTCAAGTATAATACCATCATTAAACTGAGACTAAAAGTTCGCGTACGCTTCACAACCACATCAAAGTTACATTCAAAGCAAGTTTTCATGTTTCAAACATCTCGCAGGCAGTCCCGAGGCATGCAAGTAGCCGTGATTCAAACCTCTGCACACGTGACCAGAGGACATGACTGCATGAAGTGTGTCTCTCGGTAATACAAACTGTCATTTCTGTGTCAGAAGTGAGCTGACCCCGACGACACAGTCTGATAGCACACGCTACGAGGGAGCCAACCCCATCTACTCCACAGGGCAGACGGGGGCCAAAATCTATTCCAACATTACAACGCCATAAAACGAGGCACGTGTATAAACGAATCCAAAAGGCTCGCTCGCTGGCTAGTGGCGTGTCATTGCGAGAACGAAATCACGTTTGTTTGCGGGGTTATTGATTCTCGGGGAGGCGGAACGGGCGTATGATGAGGCCGCTAATAGAAGCATTATAGTTCAGAGTGAATGGCAGCTCAGGCGCTAGATGTTGACTGCATTAAGATACATGTCGGGCTGTGCTGGGAACAGGGGGCTATTGTGAGGGAGGGGCAGCTGGTCGGAGGAAACTGGGATGGCTTTGTGGACAAGTCTCAAATATCTCATGCGCTTGGAAAATGGCAGCTCACCAGCACACACTTCGTGGATAGATTCACAGAATCTTATTCTAAAAATGAAATTATATGCAGTATAAGGTGTAAAATAATGGAGGGGTGTAATTTAAAGCAAATTGCAATATGGATTTGTGTCTGTGTGAATGAGTGGTTTGTCTCCAACACAAACACATACACGCATTCAATAATTTCTGGGAAAACATATTAAAGAAAAATAATCTACATTAAAAAAAATAAAAAATAAAAATATATATATATATATATATATATAAAATATTGAAATAATATATTATTGAAAAATATTTAATTTATTTGTGTTATTAAATGATATGCAAATAAAATGCATAGACATGATTTTTAAAATTGAATTTAAATAGAATCCAGAAAAATTTAAACCGATTTTGGATTACAATTATTGTAAATCTTTCATGAATCCAATTTATTAGACATGATTTTAAATTGAATTAAACCACTAAAAAGGCATCCACAAAAATTAAAACCGATAACACGAATTTAGGGTAAAAAAAAAAAAAAATTGGGTTAAGAAAGGGTCATAGAAACACAATTTTTGTTAATCTTTTATTAAACTATTGAAAAAGGTATAATGTACCAAGCTTTTTGATCATTAAAATTTAATAAAGATCAATAAAACTATTTAAATGAACAACAGTGAATGAGCGGATTTCATACATCCCAAGAAATACTGTACAAATACTGTACAAAACCACCCACCAAAACAGAACCTTTCTTCCAAATCCAGAATATGCACAAAACATTGCGTTGAAATGATCTGCTATCAAAAATTTCATTACATGCTCCATAAAGACTATAATCTACTTAAGCAGGTTTGTGAAAACTATATAATCAATCCCACAAGCTGTTTGAAATAGAAGGTAGAAAAAACAGGCTTGCATAAAAAATTATATTAATACGAAATGCTAAACACAACCCAGTGATTTGTCTAAATGGCTGAAAGAAGGCTTCTTGGCACGAGACATTCAGGATGTTTCACGCTCGGTTGCAATCTTGTAATCAAACAATTTGCTTCAGCCTAAGGATCCATGTGCCTTAGCTGACAGTACAATGACTTACGGTACGTTCACACGGGGTGTCAGCATTAACGCTTGACCCAAGGCGTTGCTGAAGTTTTGTACTGATGCCATGGTCATAGCAGCGTCAGCCAATGAAATTAGACAGGAACAGCAAATTCACCAATGGCCTCTGCCACCTCCTTCCACGCCTGGTATCTCTGGTATGAAACCCGGTACATAAAAAGCGATTGGTCACGAAGGACCAGGTGATTGCCCCCCGCAATAATGAGTTTCTCCTCCATTTTAAAATTTATCCTCAGTTTGCCGCTCTTGAACAGGATGAACGTGATTGGCTGCCGCCACTGTATTTGCATAGAGCGATCCTGATTGGCTGACGCTTCCATCGGCGGCGCTTCACTGGCGTTGCTCGTAAAAGTAGCATACAGAGCAAATCTCAAGTAAACAGTAATTTGAAAAAGAAATGTATGCATTTTATTTTAATAAAAGTTACTAATATTGTGTTTATATGTACCATTTATATTCAATAACGTCATTAAAATCTTATTTTCGTGAATATAACATTTTTTTGTCAGATTCAGTCAGTGTCTACTTTTAGGGGACGGACTTTAGGAACAAAGACTTTTTTCAGCCCTGACTCAAGAGAATAGCACCTTTGGTAGGTCCCTCATGCATCAGCGAAGTAAAGGTTGTGAAAATGTCAGTTTCATGCTCTCGGAAACACCACACGGGTTGCATTTTCATTGATCCACAGCAAGGACAACGCACACTCAAAAGAGGGTTAAAAAAAAAAAAAACGTATGGTCAGACACCATTATAGACAGGGTGGAAAGAATAGGGCTGCGTTCACACAAGAGCAGAATACGGCTGTCAATCCTGTTTTTGAGTCCTTACCGGTAAATTTTCTGGACTCACAACCGCATTCTGTGTGAACGGAACAGGACTGGACAACAAGTTGTCTGTCACGTCATTCATTGTGAGAGAGCAGCTCATCCGCACAAACACGCGTCTATCGTGTAATCCATGTTTTCAGTAACTTACAGTGACGAAGAAATAAGCTGCATGTGATCGGAAAATGTATTATCTGATCAGTTTTCCACCCGAAACCCCATCCATGAAAATGGGGAAAAAAACCTTGGGAAAACCAGGCTAAGTTGGGTCCAGTTCTCCTCTGACCGGACGCACAGCACCTAATTTACAGTTCAATTTTCAATTGAATCCAGTTCAAATTGCTCAGTTCAATCCAGTTCAAATACAGGATTATGTTTTGATGTGAAAAAGCATTAGACAGGTCAAATAAACCTGACTGACGGAAAACTACTAAAAAAAGTATTAAAAATAAAATAAAACAGATAAAACAAATTTCTAAATTATTTATTAATACATTATTTATTAATTGCATATTTTACTTAATAATTTGTTTTTTATTAATTAATTAACACATATTAGTATTTGTTGGAAAAATCCCCTAAAAGAAGACCATTAAAAACCCTGGAAAAAAATAACCTGCTAGAGTGGACATTTTTTATTTCAGCTTACTAAAAGAGAAACTGCGGCTAATTTACTCGAACAAATATTGCATTAACTACCCAAGGCACAATAACCAACTATTAATAACACAGACATTGTATATAGCGTTGATGGCCAGGTCTCTGCATGGTGTTTTTTTTATTTTTTATTAATAGCTCCACAACTGTTATATCGACATGACCTGCAGTGGAAAAAAACTTCAAATTAAATTAATGAATAAATTATACTCTCCACGTCCCATAACCCTGAAGGCAGTGCTGTGTTTTTCGGTTCAAGGAAAGACTGGAGTGGTTGCGGGAGGAACTGTAGGATTTACACTATCTGGCAAAGTCTTTGCTCTCGTTCTTCCTTTTCTGTTTTCTCATTCATTCTTTGACTTCATCCCACACTCCGTTCGACACTCTCTTGCAGTGCTGAGTTATTTTATGGTGCCTGTTTACCATCATTCTCATAGCCTGGCATTGATTATTGTGCTGTATTTCAGGACTTGCTTCTAAAGCAATGATTATTGGCTTGCACATAAAGAAAAGCCCAAGTTAACCTAAAAATACCTCTATCAGGACATAAAAGAAGTGGTATTAAAAATAAAACTTGAAGCCATTGGGGTTTCTGTGCAAGGCTGCAAGTGTTGCAGGGTTATGACTGGGGTGTGGGGGGGGGATGTCTTCAACTACTGACCAAACAGTAAATTGATTGTGGCAGGTCAGAATGAGGGCATGCTGGGATGTTCTGGATTATCCTTACCTCCAGCTGACCTCTGGTCACCATCATTACACTGCCTGAAAGTCATTTAGTCTTTTAACATTCATTTTAGCTGAAACGGATCCATGGAAAGCCAAGGGCTGTAAGTAGAGCTGCTGGAAGATGACCTGCTCGGTAAGTTATTAATGCGCTAATTTACTAGTTACTTCTGAAGCAATCTGAATATGTAATGTGGATTACTTGTAATGCAAGTTATGTAATTAGATTACTTTCTTCAGGTGACATTTCTATCGTAAAAATTGCTTAACTGTGTTAAAATGTTGTTTATTTCCCCCAGATGTGAGGATGATATGTTCCCTTTTGTCACTACCGAAACAATGATATGTTTTGGTTGTAACAATTTTATGGGATAACACCCCAAAAAAAGATGACAAACAAAGATGTCACAACCGAAACTCCACCAAACGTATCGTTAGTGACTGTTTCAGTCATGATTATTTCAGATACCTTTGGACCTCTAATTAGCACATGTTCAGCTAGCGCAGTTTTGAAATGTTATGGAATGACTCCCGAAAAACTTTTAATTGCAGGAAAAATGTGTTTGTTGTTTCCAACAATGGAAACATTTTCAATATTTCTGTGGTGATAAAACATTTTGAATAATATCTATTTATTCATATATTTATGCATGTATACTTATAAAATATGCATAAAACTAATAGATACCACAAGTATAATAAATATTCTAAAATATAGTAATCATATAAATTAAAACATTAATCAGTGGTTAAGTTTAATAAGGTGGTTAATTAAAGTATATTAATATTTTCTTAACTTTCATTATCACATAAATATCCATAAATGAAAAATAACAAAATAAAAAATCTAATAAAAAAAAGTTGGACTGATAAAAAAAATTAACACATCGATCAATCAGTCAATAAATAAAGTGTTTGCTTGATAAATGGCTTTTAAACTAAAACACCAGGTTTATTTTAAAAGCATCAGAGCTAAAATGTGGATCACTGAAGGATTTCTTGCCAAATTAGTGGCTAAATACCACAATCTGAGTCAAGAGTTGTTAGTTTAGTGTGGGAACGTTCCAGTCACTGACCACGCTTGGCGTGAGAACCAGTCTGACCGCAAGACCAACATCAAGGAAATAGCTTTCCAAACATGTAAAAAAAAAAAGCTGTAGCTTGCAAAAACTGCACAGTCCTACTCCAGATAACCAGATAACATAGATCTGTGCTATGCAAGAATCGCTTGAATTAGCTGTGACATTGCTCTTGGAATTCGCAATTAAATGCATTCTCATCACGGCTAAAAAAATTCAACTAACTCTGTTTCCACGAGTTCACAAAGTCAAACGAACATCTCAGCGAAGCATCAATACGGGTAGAAAAGATGTTTAGTAAATAAACAGTCTGCTCTACTACAAAGGTTCATCCTGCTGACAAATGAAAACTAGTAAGTAAAAATCATCAATTTTACCCTAAAGTTTACTGTGCTTTGAAACGCTTTGAAAGACCAAAGAAACTCCAAAGCTCCAACTCCACTCCAAAACCAAACAAACTCCTTTGGTACATCTGTTGAGTGCATTTACAAAATTGCAATGAACAAATAAGAAAAAGACCCATAAATGTGGACGCTAGATTGTTGAAAAATGTATGCCTGTGTGTTGGGGATGGAATGTGACTTTTGCAAAAAAAAACACAAGCCAGTGGTAACGCTTGTCATCTCTTACCTTGGTGATGAGGATGCGGTATTGCTCCAGCAGAGGCTGATCGTTGTGGGAGTCAGACAGGAGCTGCCAGACTTCAGCTCGTAAGGCCTCTGGGATCCCAGGCTTCACCAGAGCAGACAGACCCTTGGGTCGTGCCAACAGGTTTCCCTGCCTGACAGGTGGAAGACAGACGGCATCATTGCAGCACAACAGAGCTGGTATCTCGCAGTCGTGTTCAATATGGATTGTGATCTAAATCTGGTCATACTCTCATGTCGGGCACAAAAGTCTCACCATCTGTTGAGGATCCCTCCCCAGGATTCCAAAATCTTCTCGGGACAGTCCTTCGACACGTCACCTGTCCCGCTAGAGATCTCACTGTCGCTATCTGCACAGCGGGAAACAAAGATAAGTGTTTGTTAATACTGTTATTGGCAAAACAAACAAGGTGAAAAATTCATTTTTCTTTTTTAAATATAGAGAAAAAAAAAATTGGCACAAAATATTAGTAGAGCATTAAGAATCAAGCACAATCTAAAAAAGAAAATGAGCCTTTCATATAATCCATTCATAGCCAATAATATATCTGATAGAAATGGTGCAAATGCGTAAAATTATGCGTTAGTCAGAATGTGTAAATCATTATGTGAAAACCCTCAACAAAACAAATGCATATAAAAATGATAATATAGTGTATTATAACAAGGGGTCGACCGATTATCGGTGCCGATATTAAGCTTTTTTTTTTTTTATTTCTAAAACCAATTTTGCCTAGAAATATTTTAAAAGCATGAACGCATCTGAAGAATGTTTTAGCAGAGCTACTCTTAATTTTGTTGATAATTTTCTTTTTTACACCAGACATATATATTAGTTCAATTTAATTAATCAGTTATTGGTCTACTCAATCTTTAATAATCGGCATCTGCTGACCCCTCATTTTAATACTAAACTTGTTTTGTTAAATTATGTTTAAATGATACAATATATTTTGGTTTTCCACTTTCAGATCAAATAAAACTTTTCAGTTTACGTGATCTGGCTCTTTATTTGTATTTATTTATTTATTTTATTTATCAAAATATATTAAACTTGCGTGTGGTAAGAGCATCAACGGCGTATCGCGTTGGCTAAAACGCACAAGGAAATGCGTTGTGAAAAATCTATCACAGAGGTTGTGAGAGACAAACACAGACATGGCAGATTCGGATGGGATTAAAATAATCACCTAAGTACGTCTGTGAAACAACACATTCTCTAACGACCCCCTGTAACAATAGTCCAGTCCGAATAGAGCTTTACTTTTAGTCATTATTTAGGTAGCACACATATTCTGAATGCCTTTGGCATAATTCCAATGAGCCATTTTAATCTAGATTAAAAAAAATAATCTATGCCCACCTCTAATTTGAATCTTCAAGTTTTTAAAGCAAAAAAAAAGCCAATTATTGTCAACAGTGTAGGGCTATGATTATGACAAAATTCATAATTGCCGATTATTCTTTTGAAACTGTAACTGCCGATTACTGATCACGATTATCACAATTTACACTGAATGATGTTTATACCATTGCTTGAACTAACTGCATGCCATATTTTAACATGAACAAAGCTGAAAACACTAATCTTCAAATGTGGATTGCTTTATTAACCCTTTAAGGCAGGTAATTGTCACATATTTAGTTTATTTGACTGTAAAATTCCAACAAAATGTGCTATTTTCAATTGCAAAGTGCAATTTGAATTATTTTGATGCAAACATTTATGGTTAAATGAATACATCTTGGTTTAACATGTCAGTGCTGACAGTCTATTTAAAAGGGTTCTTAAAAAATGAGCAATGTTTTGCCAAAATTTCACAGACACATTTTTTTTTTTGCAATTTATAAAGCAAATGTCCCCCAAAAATTAGCTCGACCACCTTGGACCGGTTGCGAAAACTATGTCAGCAAATCTTTCGCCCGACCTTGTTTATTCCCATTTTAAAAAATGTACCTGTGAACATAAGTAAATGTAACCAGACATTTAAACAAAAACAACACTGGCTCTGGCAATTGTAGCCATATGGTAAGCATTCTGCCACACTACGGCTCCTGTCACGCTTTGAGAACAATATTTAAACATAACAATATTAACAATTAAGTGATGCAATCAGATCCCACTTTAAGCTCAAATCATATACCGCCGGTGAGAGTCTACACCTTCAGTCTCAAAGTACATGCTGTCCTGTCGCCGCTGACTGCAAATGCATGTATGTTGTGGGCAAACATCACTCCTACACTCCCCGCAGGCCAGCACCTTAGATGACTCCATTCGGGCATGTTAGGATGCTGCACGGCTCCTTTGAAACGCAGCGTTCAGCCGAAATGACAGAATCGTCCTTGCAGCATCCCGAAGACCGAGGTGAGTTATAAGGCGGATGCACCTGCATTAGTCAGGGCCGCGGAGTGCCAAGATTACTGTCACGCCTTGAGGTGATAAAGAAAATGTCTTGGACTTAATGTCTGCAAAGGTCATTAAGAGCAGGCCAGCAGACTCTCTGCCCTCCGAGCCCATATCTCAAGGTCTGCGGCCACAACATGTCTGCAGCAAAAATGTTTGGAGGGAAAGAACGAAAATGCATCCGGCGGCAACTATGTAGGTCCGAATAAAGACTGTGACGGCAATTAAGGCAAGAAGCAGCGAGATAAGTAATGATCTTTAAATAATGAACAGAACAGAAACAGAAATGAATGTATGGGTCACCAAACTGAATACAGCTTTTTGAGCACGTTTTTAATGTTCATGACCTCCAGCGAGAGCCTCAAATGCCGTACATTTTACAATCCCCCCGATGTGAGGTCTGGAACACAGTGGTTTCTTTTGAAACGCTTTAAAAGGGCTTCTTTTTACATTTACTGCACAAGTACCTTGGCAACTTTGCAAGGAGAGAGATTGAGATAGGGAGGGAGAAAAAGAGAGAGAGAGCGCCTTCAGCAGAGCCTCTGTCGCAAGGTGACATGGTGGTTTGGTAGCAGATGTGGGCGGATGAATCTTCTTTTCCATCTGCCTCCCCAATAGATCTCGGAGATGGTGGAGAAAACTGGCGAGGGCAAACGCTTCCATAAAACAACAATGACTTTCTTGTACAGCCCAGGAATCGAGGCTTGGAACAAATCGCACAAACCAAAAGAACGGCTGGATAAAAACTAATTATTCATTCAGTGCACAAAAGGTAGACAGAAAAGCTACAATAAGATGAGTTTTGATTTATTAAATGTAGTATTCATTAGAATGTAGAAAATATTTTTGTGGTAAAGTAACATGCACAGCAATATATTGGTGATATAATATACCAGTCGATATTATCAATATTGCTCATACTTTGGGTGTCGTGGCCCAAAGAGGTTGACACCGGTTTTTCAATCTCCGTTGGTTCAGACAATCAAGCTCAAAAGAGCAGAGTTTCAGGTGATGAAGAAAACAAAGACTAAATAACAAAGCCGAGTACACAGCCGCCCCATCCAAACTGTCTCTAGCCTTTGGTTGTTAGTACAAAACATATTATACCCTAAGAGATGAAACCCCATCATTGTTCTTGCCCATTATCTTTGTTTATAATTTCTTATTGGTTGACCATTTCATGTTTGCCCACCTATATTGTATTTCTTATACTTCATTGGCTGACCATCACTATCTTCTCGTCCTCCCTATGTATGATCTCATGGTGGCTCTTACAAGGTTGCACTCCTTGCCAAAAATATAGAGCCTTCCTTTAATTGAAGATGATTACACAATTCAGGTGTCCTTGATGGTCAGCCTCTTACACTTGGACAAAGGATCCTTTCATGCTCAGTTTATGGGAAATTTACACACTGCCCTCTTGGTCACACAGGCCTCTTAGTATAACACATTATTCAGTATATTGCTTTCATGATTTACATTCTGTTGTTAGTATGATAATATAAGTTCTATATTTTACTGCTAGAATTCACAATATGGGTTACGTACTTTAACAAACTGACAGCAAACACTGAGTTTTGCACATTGACTAGAAAAACAACCAAAAACAAATCAAGAACACTGGTTTTAAATTTACCATGGGTCTACTAACATCTAACCACAAAATAAGATTTAATTACTGAACAAATATTTTATTTTACTGCACAAATATTTAAGACAGTTAGACTATTAGTACTATTAGCTATTTTTGTATCAAGATGATACTATATTTCTCATTAATGATATGAATTTTGAAAATTAATTTTTTGTAACTCAGGGCTCGCAAATTTTCAAAATCCCTGGCACTCTTCAATTTTTAGGTAGCCGAAAATAAATTTAAGTAGCCCGAAAGAGATTATTTTTAATGTAAAATACCGAAAAAGAAAACAAAACATCACATCAAAAAAACATTTAAAACAACTGTTATAATAGTCAAATTACAGTCATCAACTCAAATATTTAGTTCTAACTGTACAGAAATTTCCATGAACTTGAACATGAATCAGTCTGATTCTGTCCGATTCTGAATCTGCATTTTAACTGAAGTCATGGATGAGAAAACGCCACTTGACGTTGAGGGCCTAGCATCTCCTTTTTGCCTCACAGTCTGATTTTTCAGAGTTTTTTCTGCTTTGTAGAAGTCTGTATTTCTTTGGCTGTCCCTTCTTCACCCTTACCCGTCTTATTTAGCTCAGCAGAACAAAAATACTGGCATAAATCCACGTGCCGCTTCCTGTAACCCTGCTGAAAAAACAGCATATGCTGGGCAGGTATGTTTGATGCTGGGATGCTGCTTTAAGCTGGTCCTCTGCGGGTTTATGATTTTCTATTGATTCCCAATAGAATCAATAAAAACAGCTAATCTATTTTAGAGTAGCTCATTTTCTTGATAACAAGGAAAATATGTTTGCTGCATAAATCAGACGGATTTATTAAAAATGCAATCTCATTAAGCATGAGAAATAACATCATTAGACGTGTTTGCAGCCGGCGACACTAACCAGACCAATAAACAAAACAAAGACTAGTTAACTTCGGTCCAGGCGGGTGTGCCCGATGAAACAGCTATACACTGTTCGCGTGATCATGAAAGTGAAAGTAAAATTGACAGTGCCTTCCCGATGCCCGGAAATTATATTAATATATTTGAGAAAGAATGCAAAGGCATTGAAATGTATTTTTCCTCCCTATTTGATAGCCCAACAGGCAGGGCTGAGATAGATTTTGGTAGCTCGACCGGAAGACACAATAGCCCCGCGACGTCGAGCTAGCGATTTTTGTGAGCCCTAGTAACTAGTAAAAAGTCATTATTATTATTTTTACTAAATACTAAATGAAAATGAGAA
>JAUMHP010000079.1:5701786-5717776 GCA_032361065.1 Enteromius trimaculatus | reverse complement strand
ACCAAAGTGTACAGGACTGCGTTATCTGGAATCTGCTAAAGCGGTGGACTTCTGCATTCTGACTGGTTGCCGCCGAATCGCGTCATAGCTCATTACCATAAAGTTGACTTGATTTCAACTCTCCTCGACGCTCTCTCCGTCCAAGACGCGCCGCGCCGCTGCTCGCCGCCGGCTCACATTGAAAATAAATGACTTCCGGCCACTTTGACGCTCTCGCCGCCGGCAGTGTGAACGCACGGTTATATATCTCAGCCCAGTTATTAACCTAAATTAAAGTTTCATCACATTATATACTACATATTAAAAACCTACTAGGGCTAGGCCTACTAAAAACCTATATCATGAAAATAATTATTTTACACACACATGCTGCTTGATATTGCAAACGGGTATCGTTTTATTATCGTAATAACAATTTTATTGTTTACTGCATTTCTAAGAAATCATTCTCCTATAGGGGCTATAGAAGTATAGGATATTACACATTAACAGGAAATTTTAGTTTAGAAAGAAAGCGAAAATGGAAAACGGTGACTTAGCTAAAATCTTTTTTTTTTTTTTTTTTTTGGATGACAAAATTAAAACGGGGCGTTTGTGATCAACATATAGGCATACAACATGGCGTTAATAGATTTTTGACTCAAAACCTTATTAGTTAGGTAGCATTCTTTCCAGTTAGCAAGACCACATTTTGAAAGTACCACAGGAAAACCTAACAGGGGCCGAACAACAGGTCTCTATGGTAACCGGTGGCATCTTGGCAGGGAAAATGTCTGTGTGGGTCAGTTAGCCAGGGTAATGTGATTTGCCATGCAGCAGTGTGCTTTAATTCGATCCCTATCGGAGCCCTCTTCCCTCTTGCATTTGCACAAAGACTCTCCTAATGGCATAAACCTCTGTGTCATTCTCCAAATACTCTCGAAGTTCATCAGTGAAGAGCTTTCATGCTTCAAAAAGGACAAAAGAATCCCAAAACAAGCCATTTGGTGATGCTAACGGCACAGAAATGATTGTTTTGATGCTCCATAGAGGCAGAATGCCGAGATCTGATTTGAAATGAACAGTCCTTATGTAATCGTATGGTCTGTCACATGAATATAGACATACTAGCATTGCTCTAACAAACAGTAGTGTCAAAACAAAAAATGACTCACTACCTCGTTTTGCTTATCGAGTTCATCTTCCATTATTCGAGCTGGCAGAGGTTAGCAAAAGATATTAGAATTCATCAGCTGTGGCAAAGCATGTTATAAGCTTGACGAAACAGGGAAAGGAAAGGCCTGGACTGCTTTTTGACTGCATGTGATTTGATTTTATGCTTTGTTTTCATTAAAATAATGAAAAATACTGACATGCATTATATTAAAAAAAATTATGGTCTATGAGTCAAAATGATAATTATTAAGGTTCAATTCATGACAGGTCATAAGTATTAAAACCAACAGCACACGCAGCCTAAACTGAGAAGTCAATATTAGGAGTTGAAAATGTTTTAATTATGACAGCCAGATATGGGACAAGTCATAATAATGACAATGTTGACATTATGACATGCTAAGTGATAATTATGAGATAAAATTATAACGGTTAATTTATGAGCAATTATGGGATTAAAAGTCAACTGATATACAAGTTACAATTGCAAAAAGTCAAAATAATGTCAAAAAATGTTTTAAAATTCTCGTAAAAATACATGAGTAATCAACGACTTGAATCAGAATTATAATCTTGTATTTCTGAGGAAAAAAGTCACATAAACATAAAAAGATTCATTTAAAATTGTATAACTGTGCATTTAAAGTCAGAAATGCAAGATTAAAAATAAATGTAATAATAAAGCTAAAATATTAAAATGGATAAAAATAAATAAAATAATAATAAAACCTCTCTTTTTGCTTCAGGTTTTAATGGCATAATAACTTATCAGTTATAATGTACCAAAGAAAGTGTGACAGAAATGGCATAATTATGAGAGTCAAAATATGCCAAATCCTGATTTCTTTTTTGTGTGTGTCCGTGACAGAAATGAGCTTCCATACTCAGAAAAATGTGTTTCTTCAATTGAACTTGATTAGCTTAGTGTCCGATGCTAATTTGGTTTCCGCAACAGTCAGCTTTCTCTCCCCCTACTATAAATGAGGTAATATTTTGTTCTTCCCCAGCTGCTCTTGTTAAGATACCAGGCATCTTCAGGGCCTTGAAGAAAGCTCATTAAGATGCCATTAACACTAATTGGACCAAACAAGGAAGATTCAGGACCGGTGGAGCTCTACCAACCTGTACTCTTCCCCCCGGCTCCACTGTTTGCGCGGCCCATGCACTCGGTTACACAATATCCTGTTTGAGTAATTTAATATTTCAACGTGCTCAGTGGAGCAAGGATCCTCCCACGGAGGACTAAATATCCCAAAAGGCGGAAAACCAGTGGGTGGATTTGATCGAAGGCACATAAACGGAAACAAACAGGGATGTTGGGCAGCCAATGATTGAATTTCGTACACTGCTGCACGTTTTTATAAACAATCCAGTGAAACTAGAAAACACTGGTCACGGAAAGACGCACAGCGCATCGGTAGCATGTCCACATGTGTATGAAATCATATCAAGCTTGTAACGGAAAATAAACTTCGTCACCGTCTTGCCTTTGCAGACCTTTTTTGCGAAAGGTCCCAGAAAAGCGGTTTGATTCACACTGAAATTAGATTTTCGGTATACCTAAAACTAATATCAAGTGCAAAACAGACACAATTAGACAATTTTCAGTGTATCCTCCTTTTTTATATAAAACGTTTTGATTCTTGATAAAAGGAAAAATCTGTATCGAACACAGAACAAGGAACTTAATAACAAACAAATGGCCGGTTCGTTCCGTAGGAAAAACACACAAAACTTCAGTACTGTAAAAGCAAATACATAATAATGAAGAACAATGTGCTACTGGAGAGATGTTGCGCTTAAAAGAATAAGAAAGAAATGTCGCCGAAATGTCTGCTTTTCTTATATATCTTTTGATATATTTCTGGGATGTTGCAGCCAAAGAAACGGAAGAACTAAAGATATTGAACATGACAAAGGACAAAGCCTGCACCAGTTGTGGCTGGTCAGGTTATGTAATTGGTGCGCCAGTGTAGGATGTTGGCCCCAGCGGAGAGGCGGGCAGCTGGTCTGAGAGCGAGTGGAGATGTGTGGTGCTGGAAGAGAGGGTTTGGAAGCACTCCCAGATGAACTGGACTGGCGAAAAACTGCTTCATGAAGGGGGAGAGCTGGGGCTGGATCAGATTAACGGGTATACCTGGAAAAACATGGTTGACAATGACAATGTTTTTGAGGAAGCAAGATATTTGGCGGCACTGAAGTGCTGTTACCTGGATAGCTGGGGTTGATCCTGATGGGGTCAGGGGTGTAAGGGCTGGTGCGTGGTGTTGAGATGGGCTTTGGTTCAATTGGAGATGCACACACCTGTGGTTCACATACAGCTGCTTGGACGGGTAGAGTAGGCGGCACAGTCTGTGAAAACACACACAAAAATCATTTGCTTTAAAAAATGCTTAAAGGAATAGTTTACTCAAAAATGAATTCTGTCATTAATATTGCTAATTGTTTAGTGTGTAAAATATTGAAAATATTTAAAAACCTTCTGGTCCTGCAGAGACAGCAACGTTAAAGACCCGGAGAGGTTGTTAGGACATCAGTAAAATAGTCCATGTGACATCAGTGGGTCAACTAGGGGAGTAACGATTCGCGTATCGTACGATTCATGGTCATTTTCCAAATCATCAAAGTGTTCATTTGTATCTCCTTGTTAGTGGAGACTTGAGAGAGCAGTGCACGTGCGTGTCATTATTTAGTTGTTTGGAGTGCACTTGTCCACAAGTGGAGCGATGTGATTTCCTCATCATCTTCAGCTGGGATGTTCCTGTGATAACGAACTTTGCGGTGTGTGTCAGCAGATTCGTTAAGGGACAGATGCATTGCATAAAATCCTTTAATTAAAAAAAGTTACATATTAGCATATTTTAAAAACATATATAAAATACAAAATGTATGTTTATTTGCAACAGTTATGCTATCAACGATAAAAAGACATATATGGCATTGAAACAGCGACATCTGCTGACGCACATCGTGTTGCGTTCGTTATCACAGGAACATCCCAGCTGAAGATAATGAGGAAATCACATCGCTCCACTTGACAAGTGCTTTCTAAATGACTAAATAATGACACGCACGTGCACTGCTCTCTCAAGTCCCCACTAACAAAGGGATGGGGTGATCACTACGATTTGGAAAATGACCATGAATCGTTCGATACACGATACGCGAATCGTTACACCCCTAGGTTCAACCATAATATTTTTTGTGGGCAAAGAAAACAAAAACAACAACTTTTCCCATCGACATTAACATGCATGTGGTGCTTCTGACGCAGGAGCCAGCGATTGATGTGGAAGGTCCATCGGTCTTAGTTAATCGTCTGTATATTCTGGTTTTCTGAGACGTTTACAAGGACTGCTTTTTGTACAAAGTGTGTCTTCCTGTGCACTGCGCATCCAAATGTTTTGTGGTAGCTCTCGGACTTCATCAAAGATATCTTAATTTGTGTTGAGAAGATGAACGAAGGTCTTACGGCTTTGGAATGACGTTCTAATTAAACAGTACTAATTCAAGTATTTCAGCAAGTGCTTTGACATCAAAAATGACACACTCCAGCTTTAAATTTGTAATTATGCAATATACATTTCAACGTGCAATATCATTTTTCTTCCAAATGTGCAATACCCCAACAGCCGAATATGAAATTCCACCTTGAACATATTGAGCAACCTTTTTACAATTGCTGTGCAATTCCACTGTAAATATTTAGCATTCTACCTCAGAACTTGTTTTTTCCCCATCTGCACTATTTATTGTTACCTGTAGTTATCGTAATGTAACCTATTTATTGTATTGTTTTGTAAATATATCTCTTACTGAATAGGAAGATGCTCTAAATCTCATGTATATCATGTACATTGTATGTGTGTACAGTCACAATAAAGACATTCTAAATCTAAAAGAAATCCCACCTGCTATACTAGATTCTGTGATAGAATAGCTGTAAATGACGAATACATGTCTCTTGTAGAAACTTGCCTTTTCTGATGAACTGTTCTGCTGAATGATTAAACAGATGAACCTCTGCGGAGAGGCTAATTAACATTCTCATCTAATCACCACACAATTAAGATCAACTGCCTCCCAAAGGGCTCAGCGGGAGAGCGGGGATGTAAAAAGAGGAACAATACGACAGGAGATTAAAATCTCCAGACGCACAGCACCTCATGTCAGTCTGAGTGATGACTGCGCGCTAAACGCCATGAGGAATGAAAGCGCTGGGATCAGATTTTACCTCAGGCTTTACCCCTTTTTACCTTTCAAATTTGCGTGACACTCCAAAGCGGTCATGTCATGCCTATTGTGGACGAGGTGGCATCCTTACTTTCAATTCGTCTTCGGTCTTGACGTCAGATTCTAGTTTGGGCTTATCCGTTTCATCCTCTGCTGTCACTCCCTGATCCCATTCACTGCAGCACAATGAGTCTTCAGCCTGCGGAGCCGCAGACGGATTTACTTGCCCACTCTGAAAGGAAACATCAGGTTTATAAAAAAAAACACAAATTATTATTGTAAATATATGTAACGCGACTCACTTCAGCTGCAGTGTTGACGTCAGGAACATTTATAAACTCCAGGGCAGGAATGTCTAGGGCTGGGTCCACATTCAGGGAGGAAAAGTTAGCATCGCCGCTTTCAGAGCTGGAAAGCTGGAATGAACAAACCAGAGCTAATGAGCTCCTGCCAACTTATCATCCAAATGACTTTTGCACAAATGTTATTATAAAGCTACTGCAATATAACAATGTTTTAATACAACTAAAATATTACTATTAAAAGCCAAGATGCTTTGAATGTGAGACTCAGGAGTCGAATCAGGCTCCTCGAATCGAAGCATTGACTATTCAAAGACACCACACCCCTAATAATTAAATATGTACACACAAATATTTACATATCAGCTATTTGTGAACAAACACCTTGTATATGAATTTGCTTAACCACATAGGGATACGCAAGATAATAAAAGCGATCTGTATCCGAGTCACTTTATAAGCAAAACCTGATGTATGCCACTTAAAGGGACAGTCACCCCATAATAAACTGACCCTTCTATTGTATTTGAATTTCAGATAAAAACAATCAGAGTTAGAGATCATGCTTTATTAAAAAAAGGAGATTTTTCTTTTCATTTCAGGTGGTCTTTATTAACCTCCCGGAGCCATGTGGAGACTCTTCATGATGGTTTGTATGCACTTTATATTACACTAAATATCTTGGATGCCCCCGATATAAAATGTTAAATTAATTAAATGGACATTAAATAGAATAAATTATTATTATAAAATATTGTACATCAATCTACACTACTTAACTTCTGACTCTTAGTCAGTCAAGCTTATAATATGATAATTTAGCATTATATAATAAACCTTAGTAATCAGAATAACCAGGTATGAATGTTGAATGAGATTATGTATTAATGCCATGTTTTATTGTTTATGTAATGGGTAGTTAATTTAATTACTTGTTACTGAAAAAATGGTAACGTCATTTATTTATAACCCATCGCTTGAGGGTGAGTAAATCATGGGCTAATTTTCATGTTTTCAACTCCTTTAAAACCTGAGAGCTCCCAAACACCCACAGGATCCAGTGCTGCTCATTGTCATTTCTCTGCTGACAGAGACAGAGTTTCACTGGCTTATCATGGCTGGATTTGTATATTAAAGATACCGTTTGAGAGGAGCTAAGAGAGCCATTTCCCTGAAAGCAGATTTGGTTTTCTGGAAAAGATGTGGATGGTGAAAGACACTCCTGTACTTCCTCAAGCTGATCATCTCCAAAATAAGATGTCACTGGGTTGAACATCCCTGAAACCTAAAAAAAAAATCAAACCAGAAGAAACCAGCAAGCACTAAAGAATAGTTACGTATTAGGTTTTTATGCATTTGGGTTTAAATGAAGATTTGACGCCCGACCAATCCATAGGCGGTAATCGAGGGAAGGGCGTGTCCCTCTTTCTGTAGGGCGAGGTGAACGTAGAGATCCTCCTCTGTGTTTGTGTCGCACAGGAAGAGTAACAGGAAGTCCTCCTGGTAGCTATGGATGGCAGCCACCAGAGTGCGCTCACAGCACATCCTCTGAAAAGCGCTGATCGCATTCTGAGTCCAAGTGCTCTAAGAAAAAAACAAAAGACAAAATGGAAAATAGCTAATGCAACTAAATGACCAATACACAGCCAAAAGCTGGTTCTCCATCTACTACAGAATAGATTATTCATTTAGAAAAAAAAATAAATATAAGCTTTATTTCTTATATTTGTGTAATTGCAACTTCAGAATGAAAATAAATAAGCACCAGGTAAAAACCAATTACAATATTTTATTTATTGATTGATTTTTCTCTTTTTTATTACCCACCCTTAATAGAATATTAAGTAGTAATTCAACTAAACTAAATATATAGTGACAACTTACTCAAGCGGTTTTATTAATGAAAATTATCTATTTTGGTAATTATCTTAAACAGATTTATTGCAGTTAATTTCCAAAACAGATTTATTTATTTTAATTTAACAATAACAACACTGCTTACCGTGAGGGGCCGAACTCCAGCTAACATTGCCGGGACAGCCTGGGCTGGAAGATCAGCATAACAAGCTCTGGAAATATTTTAAGATTTTATAAAAGAGCAGAGATGCAAACATATGTATAGAAGCCCATTTCCACCACTGAATAATAAAAAAAAAAAAAAAGTGAAAATATTATCTCACGTTTCTGCCTTTTTCTCAGAAGTGCGAGATAAAAATGAGCAATTTCAAGATATAAAGTCACAATAGCGGTTTATAAAGTCAAAACTGTATGATATAAAATTTATATCTCATACTTTAGAACTCACAATTGTGATTTTATTTCTCTGAATTTAACATTCATATCAAGCAAATTTTGATTTTTGATCTTGCAATTCTGAGAAAAGAAAAAAAAAAGTCAGAATTGTGAGATAAAAAGTCAAAATTACTGTTAACATGTCTTATTCAGTAGTGGAAACAGACTTCCGTATATACATCTTAAACAAATGCAACATATTTAAGTCATGGTATAATGCCAATAATCGTTAAACAAATTTAACAACCCTTTCATTGTTTTATAGCTAACAATTTCTGAACAATTACTTGAGAAACCGGAGGCTGTTTCGCTCCACTTTTGTGATGTCTCCGAAGTCAACATAGTACACCTTTACTTCAGTATCACTGAACAGCTCGTGGATCACCACGCGGTAGAACCACATGTCTCTGGGGGCCACACAGCACACCTGACCCGGCCGCACATACTCATCCGGCAGCCGATATCTCTCCGTCACTTCCGGGTAGGAGTAAAAGCTCCTGGAAACAAGCATTAGGCATGTTCAGAATTACATACTACTACTCAATCCCAGCCCAGATAATTATAAAATTAAGAATTCAACGTAATGAGTGACACACCGCATTTCAAGCATCATGTTCTCCAGGGCTCTGGCCTCGTTGTTCTTGCTGAAGCGGATGTAGAAGTGACTGGGAGACTCCGTTTGCTCCACCAGGACAGGCACCAGCTCTCTCTCCCTCCTGTGAGCTGCGGGCTTCAGCTTCTGGCAGCGCACCGCGTCTGGTGGAACCGCTGAAACTCGACTCACCACCAGCTCTGGGAAAAGATCCGCCATCTACAACAAACACATTATATTCTCTTAGGATACAACTTTATTAAGTACATTTTGCAAGTTTCCTTAGGATCGATATGAAAGGGAATGATAATGCGTTATCAATAATGAATCTTAACCTGATGGATGGTTTTATTGGTTATTCTGAGCTCAGTCTGAGACTGGGTGTCTGTGTATTGCGCCACATCTCCTCGCTCCCATGCAGATTCGGCACAGCTGAAGTAATAGGCTTTGCTGGAGGAATTCTGGGATTCTGTTGTAAGGCTGGAGGTGGTGCCGTGACCCGGAGATAATTCTTGCAAATGGAATATATCACAATCAAAGTTTCATTAAAGATGATCAATAAGCTAGGAGCCCTCGTTCGTCTTGTCAAATCAATATGGCAACGAACTAAGTACCAGGTTCAGCGGGTTGTATGTCATTAGGTTTGAACTCCACAACAATCCATTGGTTTTCACTTTCGTCAGCACCCTTTTGGATGGACAATGTGTCACTCAAAGCCCCAACCATTTCCGTCACGCTCAGAAAGCCATACTGGGTCACCGGCAACTCCTCACCATACATTCGCTAACATCAAAAAAAGATCGTAAGTTAGAAGAGCACACTGGCGCCATCTAGAAACAAACAAACAAACGAAAAAATACTGCTGTTTTTATTGAGTAATGCAATATTCCGACCAACAAATCCTACCTTACAAACTCAGACTGCGATAAATAAATTGTAGGGGGGGAGGAAAAGTCAATTATAAGATATAAACGCAGAATTGCGATAAAAGTTTCAGAATCGTGAGATACTAACAATTAACTTTTTTTACTCTGTGGCAACAACATGAAAATAAAAAAGACGCAAAGACATAATAAAAATAGGCTGTCTTATTTTCTTCTACAGATATTTACTCAGATATGGTCTTCTTGACAGACTTTGTGATAATACCTTGTATTCTGTGGGAAGATTGTGAATGGAGATCCTGTTGCCATTTTCAGCTACTACCTGGAAAAAGATCCGTATCTCAAAAATAAGCCGAGGTGAGGAGATGAGACAAGAAAGGCTGAGTTTTAAAGCGTCTGACCTTCCGTAGCTTATCTTTCAACTCGTGGCTTACGATGCCAGCGGTGCCCTTCTCAAGGATCTGCTGTCTGAGCTCCTCCTCAAGCTGTGAGAAGATTTACCTCGACAGTATTGATTTATACCTAGCAGTGCAACACGAAATATCGCCATAATTTCAAACAAATTTCCAAACCTTAAAAATGGTTTCTTCAAAAGAGTGCTCTGCCTTTACAGGTTCTGGTTTAGAAACAGAAGGGGTGGAGAGCAACTCTTGCTGGTTCCTCTCTGGAGGCGAAGCTGCTATAGGACTGACCGGCTGCCGTTTTGCTACCCAAGGAGATGCCACTGCATAGAAAAGACATGAATAATGAATTTGAATCAAAACAAGAGCTTGATATTAACTTTAGTCTCCAGAAAACCTGTTATCATGTACATACACGGCCTTGTCATCAGAGGTTTGATCTGATTTTGTGGCATTATGGCTGTCCTCAGCAGCAGTTGAGAGCCTGTGCGACTCTGCTGCATGATTATGAAATCTGTGGCAGACGCTAGCATCTCGGAAATGGAGTAGAAGCCATATTGCGTGATGTTGAGCGGCTTTCCGAACTGCGCCATATACCTCAACTCCAGCTCTGATAATCTGACGGGCCCGTGAGAGAGTAACTGTTTTAGTTGGCTGCGCAGTTGAGCGGGCAGTGCAGGTTTTGATTGGCCACGGCGAGGGAGAATAACAGGCTGATTAAGTGGGTAAGAGTTTCTTGGTGGTCCCCTCCGAATGTTGGATTTGTGTTTGGGGTCACGTTGCTTTGCCACCAGCTCTTGGATGCCTTTGGTGCTCTCATTTACAACAGCTGCAAGCAAAAAAAAATAAATAAGAAAAACAACTTTTAAATGCCCTGATATACCTCAAGAAAAACTGAAGAACGAACTGTTGTGACATTTTTTGATCCCACCAAAACACAGTTAGTTTAGAGTGTTTAAAGCCCCAAAGCAAACGTCCTGGAACAATTTGCTCAGGCCGGTAAAAATGTACCATAAGATATTTTTTGTTTTTCATTTAAATGTTTTTTTAATCTGTCTTCATAGTTTTAGGTCATTTTCTTTTTTAGTTTGAGGTATTTTAAAGTACATAAACATGAGAAATGTTACTTTGGCAACATTAATTTTAAAAATACATCAGTTAACATCATTTTATATTTTATTTAACGTAATTTTCCCCCCCAGGTAAAATCTTTTTATTTACAATTTTAGTTTTAACAACTACACACAAACTTTTTGCATATTTACTGCAATTTTTCCAAACCGAATGACCTGAACCAAAAATATTTCGTATAAATACGTGTACCATTAGACACCTACTTTTTACAGACATTAAGGCTAGATTAAGCTAACATATTGATATTTAAATTATATATATCTTGTTTTTCTTGCTCTAAATGTTTTATGGGTCTCATCCAAATCCAGATATTTTAGCTGTACAAATCAGCTTGTTTTGCTGCTTGATATTAAAAATCGCTGCGTCTAACCATATTATTTTAATGTATCATTTTAACATACTGGTTTGAGGTTATGACTCATCTTGCACCTGTGGGTGTGTCCAAATGTTTGTCCAATCAAATGCCCACTACAGTGAAAAAGAAACCCTCCCCCAATACCAACAGCTGATGACTAGCAATAGACTGTATCAATTCATAGAAACCAAATGTAGCTTAAAGTCATTCTCTAGGCCATAAATATTGATTTAGCAGCAAACCAAAGTGATAAAATACTAATATTACCTCGCAAAATGATGCTGCCATTGAGGTGGTATTCCAAGTGCACGACATCCGGCATTTCCTTCACCATATCCAAAATATTTCTGAATCCCAGTAACCTGAGGGGCATGGGGAAGCCCAGCATGGTCTGGTAGTCTTCCCTGAGCTGCTCAGGGGTCAAACCACGCTTAGCAGAGACCAGAAGAGACCGGACATCCTTCTTCAAACCCGCGAGGAGCTGATCTTGCGTCATCCTGACAGCTAAAAACTCAAGTGGGACACAATTTACTTGATAGCCAACCCAGTTTAAACTTAAATGTTATCCCACGATGTCAACACCCTAAGCATAATTGTTTTATTGACACTATTGGTTTAACGCAAAATGCACGCTCACACACTTAACAACCGGCTTTAAACGTGTATATCTTTGCATTTACATTATTTTTGTGAGACAATACCTTTTGTACAAGATGAACGCGTTCTGTCGTTCCGTGGAGATCACGCGACAGGCCACGTTTTTAAGAAACGGGAATTTTGCATCACATTTGCCCGAGCGCGATTTACGTCAGTTAAAGGGACGTCAGAAATGTCCTCGGAGATAGATTTTTCAAACAGGAGTGTATGCTGGAGTGCAGATATAACAGCGTTTTGTTTTTTTTAGCGTCTGTGTGGGCAGAGGCAGCAGACTTCCTGAGGCACGTGCTTCATCAGCATCAATCAAGCTCATCGTGCTGACGTTAACTTTCTAACTTTATTTGCACGCGGCTTCACAGTGTTTTCTGATGAATACTTTTACTTTTTCCACATACTTAAAAAAAAAAATGTAATTTTCGATAGTTTTTCAAATAGATGAAGTAAAACGAATAACGTTAGAAATAAATGCTACAAAAAGGCGTGTTAAAAACATTTTACATAAGCTATACATGCATTAAGTTCATTATAAAAAACTAAACTAAAAACAATAGCTTACTGTTTACATTATTTTATTCAAACTCGCTGATATTTGGCGAAAAATTATGACCAAAAAAATGCATTTTTCCAGACTTATACATTAAAGAAAGTCATGTTCTGTATAGACACAGAAAACAGAACTCATTAAAACATTATTTTTCATTCAGTGCCCTCTGTGTAGGATGTTACCACTGTGAAAAATTAATTAAAAGAGTGCAAACACTCCCCTTTCATCATATGAACCTGCAGAGGCCTTCAGAGATACTCCCAGGCTGTCCAGACCCACAGAAGAACCAGATGAACCCTCACGACAGATGCTTCTTATGAGCGAGGCCGTGATGGAGAAAAGAACAGAAACATCTCAGCATTCCTCAAGATCTGGACGGGTAAAGCCAGAGCCATCGCCTTCTGCTAAAGAGAGGAAAACCAAAGCCCCCAAATCCGTAAAGCTCCAAGAGCCCCACAAAAGAAAGGAAAAACCAGAAGAGGAAGAAGAAAGAGCTGAAGCCAAAGAAGGTCAAATCATCTCCAGCAGCACTGTTGTAAATGTCGACAGTGTGAGGGAACGAATTAAAGAAGATCGAGAGGAGTTATTGGGATTATTGGAGACTGAAGGGCCCGGAGAAAGTAAGTGTAGAGAAGAAAACATCTCAGAAAATATGTAGTGTATTCATCTGTCTTAAATTTTCTCCAAAGCCTTGAAGAAGAGATACTTTGGAGTTTGTGAGCTGCTTCTCATCGTTTTTGTCCTGTCTGTGGTGATCATCTTTCTTCCTATTTCCATATGGTTCTGTGTGAAGGTATGCTTTCAGTTTATGGGATTAAATTAATAAAAAACGAATATGTATTTGGTAACTTTAATTTATCCTGTTATATTTTTATTTGTAGATTGTGAGAGAACATGAGAGAGCCGTGAAATTTCGATTGGGGCATTTACTGCAAAAGAGACCAAGGGGCCCTGGTATATTATTATTTATACATTAACACATTTACAGGTTATAATTATCAATTTATGTGATGAATATACAGTATTTGAACTGATTATTAAATAATTTAATTTTAAATATTATTTGATTTTAGTTTATGTTTATTTTAATATTAACCCACAATTCATAGTGTTACATAACATTTTTAAAGCGAATATAATTTTTTATTAATATTTGAATGAATTTAATGTTATTTTAGTATGTTAATATTAAGAAGAAATTATTTTAACATTGTAATAATTTATGTTTGTGGTCTTTTTTTGCTGCAGGACTGATGTTTTATCTCCCATTTTTGGATGTGTGTAATATTGTGGACATTCGTCTGAAAATACTGAAGATCCCTCCTCACACGGTAATTACTTTGCTTTTAAAGTAACAAAACAGCCTCTATATTTTCCACACGCAGACCTTAATCAAGTTAGATGGCATACTGAATTTAATATGGATGAAAACTAGTATGTAAGAGGGTTGTATGAAGGTCTAAGATAATGTATTCTCACAACTCAAAAACAGTTTTTGTTTACAGAAAGTTTCATATTGCAATCTGAAGCGCTGTTTAAGGCCTTTAAGTGCACACAGCCTCCCTTTCATTCCTGTAAAAAATTTAATTACTACTGAATAAGGTCTGTGAGGCATTGTATTTTCTGAGGTGACCTTTGAGTCAATTATTGAAGTAAAAAGCTGACTGCGAAAAACACCATCTTACTTGCACACGTACAGTATGTGAACATAAGGGTGGCAAACGGTCGAAGACTAGCCCAATCAAAACACCCCCCTAAGGTCTCGAGAAATGGCTTGGAATTTTCTATGGAAGTAAAATTGATCAACATTTGGTCAGCTGCTGAGAAAAGAGTAAAATATTATAAATCCAGAAAGCAATTCCATGTGGTTTTATCCTCAGGTGGTGACCAAAGATCTGGTGTGTACCGAAGTAAGCGCGGCGTGTTACTATCGTATCGAGAATGTGTCTGTGTGTTATTCCTCCCTCGCCAGCGTCCCAGATGTGCTGCAGGCTCTGGCCCAGGTCTCTGTAAGAGAAATATTGGCCAATCATGCCTTCAATGACATTTTGCTGGACCGGAAACGAATGGCGCGGGAGATTCAGGTAGACGTCAACAGATACGACACCTCATGAGTGCTTGAAATTGGAGTTTACTCTGTTTTTATTTGTTGGGCAGGTCAGTTTAGATTCGGTAACCTGCAGGTGGGGTATCAAAGTGGAAAGAGCAGAAATGTAAGTACACAGAAGACATTAGGCTCCAAAAGTCGTCACATTACGGGACTCATAACGTACTGTACGTCCACTGTTGCAGAGAAGAAATCAGTCTTCCACCTGAGCTGCGACACAACTTCGCTGTGGAGGCCGAAGCGAGACGTCAGGCACAAGTCAAAGTAAGGCCGTCTGTTCAAAATGGGAAGCTCTCAGTTTCCAGCCCAGCTTTTTAACCTCTATGTTTGGCACAGGTGATCTGCGCCGAGGGAGAAAAGGCAGCTTGCGAGGCTTTAAAGGCCTCTCTAGAGTCTCTCTCTGGTTCTCCACTGGCCGTGCACCTTCGACTCCTGCAGCTCCTCAACAGTCTGCGCTCTGAGCAGCCCGCCGTGGTCCTCAACATACCTTCTGATGTCCTGACTCAATCCATCGACCTCACCAGTCTGACCAGACCTGCCAATCAAGGTCTGACCACATGCGATGGCTCAGATGGTGCAAACAAAGACTCGCCCATGATGTAAAGACAGGCGTTTACTTAGTAGAACAGTTACTAATTTTACATTTACTGATATAGTACTTACTCATTTTAACTTGATCTTTAAAAACACTAATTAAAGCTGCAGATCAAATATTTCGGTGCTCGAGTGGTTAATAAACAGAACTGCATGCCTTTTGACATTTGTAGCCAGAGCTACTTATCTCTTTGTCAATGACGAATTGAGCAGGTACTGGGCTACTCCGCAGGGGTTCCTACCAGAACCAGTCTAAAATAGTCTGATATTAACTGTTTGCAAAAAAATTGGATTTATGATGTACTTGTTTATTATATCAATTTTGTAAATTGTGAACACACACAAAAAGTTTTAGAAATGTAATCTTTAGCAAACCTCTAAATGAAAAATTATTTTATGGTATATGCAATACTAGTACACTTCAAATACAGATGTGTTTATATTTTATTGTTTTGTCACACATGAGCTCCAGTATAGCGTGCATATTCCCATTTAGCGTTTTTTGGTGCCTCTGGACAGTTTTGGGCTGGCTTCAGGTTTCTGACTTCTCGATTTAGCTTCAGAAGGGGTGCTTGGGGCCTTGTGTGAGGGTGCTACATTCTTCTTGCTCGCTTGTAAAGGGTAAATATAATCAGAAATTAGAAACAAGTCAGTTCATACTGTACATTAAAAAAAAAATTCCTTGAAAAGTTCAATTTTCCAGGTTGGCCAATGGATCGCTGTTGGGTTTGACTTTTATG
>JAUMHP010000079.1:5681636-5697155 GCA_032361065.1 Enteromius trimaculatus | reverse complement strand
ATTAAGGTTTTCAATGGAGCTTTTGAAGTGAATGATTTCTTCAGTGAGCCGGCGGTCTAGAGCCTTCTGCGCTAGGGTTTCTGTGTGCAGACCCTTCACCTGCCGCGGGATACGGTCAAGTAGAGCCACGTACCTCTCCCTGGACCAGTGGAGGAGGAAGTGAGGTTACTCTCCAATGAAAACCCAGAGGAAAAACAGGTGAAGCTGTGATGCAGACCTGATCTTGGCGAGGAGTTGTCCTCTCTCGACACATTCGACACTGACCTGGCGGATTAGCTCATGGAATACTATGTTGTAGATGTTCTGCTCGATATGAACCAGCTCCAGTAAATTTTCAATCTGAAACGTGACAAATGTTCTATAAAGATACACTTGTAAATCATTATATTAAGTCATATATGTATAATTAATTATTGTTAACATATCAACCAATAGTGGCATTTTGGTAACTAGAGTTTATTTTATTTTTGTAAATTATCATTGTATCATTAGTTATAATTGTGAAAATCATTATTGTAAATATACCAAGCTATGAGAATCTGAATGATACTTATATTTATTGATTGACTGACTCATTGTAATTTTATTTTACCTGTGAGAGTTCGGTTAGCTCTTGAAACTCTTGATTGACACCTGCTTTTTCCAGCATTTTGTCCATCACTTTCATTAACTGTATCACCTCAAGACGGCCGCTTGGTTTCCTAGAGGTTGTTTAGACAATATTATAAATATTGTTATTAATATTAATCATTTTAAAGAAGTAAAAAAGAAAGAAAAAAGAAAAGAAAGTGGTTGTTTAGAAAATATAAACTGCTATAAATATTTCTAATAATAAAATTATTAATAATATTATTCATAAATTAATTAGATATATGTGGCTTCTTAATGGAAAAAATATTATTAAAAGATAAATATATTCTAGAAATATTTTATGAATAAATAAATATTACATTTTATATATGAATTTTTATGCTAATGTTATTAGTATGTTTAAATGAATAAATATTTGTCTTTGGTTATTTAAAAATATACATATTTATAACATTAATATTATTAATATTTTTTAAACCAAGAACTAGATAGAGGGGTAGAAGCAAAAAAAATCTTTTGTAAAAAAATTGAAATGAAAATATTTTAACAAAAAAATAAATAATGTTGCATAAAAATACTGCATTAAATAAAAATGAAATATTAACACTAATAACTGAGGTTGGGTACATGGCATTAATAACTAATTAATGCTAAAACAAAAACATTGATGGCATTTATACAGATACAAATAAAATACAGCCTATATTCGAACAAAAATGAGCATTGTTTCGTAAATAACAAACACTAATAAATAATGTTGGGTACAGATAGCGATATAGATAGATAATGTATTGCAGACTTCAACTCACATTGATGGAAAGACTCTTAGCTTCTGTTTGTCATCTTCTAGGAGCACTGTAAATTTGCTATAAAAGAAATGAAAACAAATAAAGCAACGTACTTGTTTAGCTGTAGAACGAGACAGATGTTCTGAGCAGAGAGACTTACTCATCATAGCACTGCAGTCCTTTAAGGCCTTTGTTTTTTATGATGTGATATTCTTCTGGGATTAAAGTTTCCAGTAAACTCGTGTCCTTCAACCCAAAAAACAACAGCACAAAGTTACAAAAAGATACGAAGAACTCTGCACCAAAATCAGGTTATTCACCCATCACTTGCCCTTTGATCTCCCTGAGTGGGGCTTCGTTCAGCCGCTGGTGGGAGAGGCAGTCGAGCATCACAGAGGAAGGATATGTCTCTGTTCAGATTCAAACAAACACAGTGAGCTAGAAAATGTCTCAGTGTATCGACATACATGTGTAAGGTTTCATTCCAACCTTCCAGCTCCAGTCAGAGAGGTCGGCTGGTTGAGAAAGTATTGGTATTTCTTGCGTCTAGCTGGATGGTGCCACACTGCATCTGTGCCATGTATTAAACAAACCTACAGTGGGAGAAGGGGTATAAAGAGCTGATTTAGATACTAGAAACAATCTGAAAAAGAAAAGGTGGCACAGACCTTCAAGTCCTTAGGAGTTTTGGTTAATCTGAGGGGTCTGAGTCTGTTTTGAGGACAGGTGGTGGATGTTAGGGTTGCGAGGAGCTCGTCTGGAATTAAATCATCACGCGCTTGCAGGCTGCTTCTGTCTTTAACAGGTGTCCTCTCGCTCACCTGAGGAAGATCTGCCACCACGAGATAAGACAGATATATTAAATAGATACAAAAATTATGAAAACAAATAAATATATTTATATATATATATACAAAATGTTATGAATAAATGAATGAATCAATGAAAATAAAATATTTTAGTAAGTAAATGTGAAATAATACATAAACACATATGATGCATTAAGAAGAAAGCTGGTGATGGTTATAAATAAATAAAAGAAGAAAGGCTTTGTGGTGTGGTATACATAAAAAAAATTTAAGAATAGAGAAAAAAACTTAGGTGATACTAACTAACTAAATAAATTAATGCGTTTGTAAAAATAACAGAATCAAGTGTTTGTTGAATTGTGATAAGTATTAATACTTACTAAGAATATATTAAGAGTATTAAATAATATTAAGAATAATATATACAGTACACACACACATATATATAAAATGAATTAAGAATAAAATGTTTATGAATAAATAAACAAATAAATAATAAAAGAAAGGGTTTGTTATGTGGCATAATAAATATTAGGAATAACAAAAATCAAACTTAATTAATTAATTAAATGGGCTATTATGAATAACAAAGATGGCTATTTGAAAGAAAAGAAATAAAGAAAGAAAGGTGGTGACTGTCTGAAAATGTAAAAATATTAATAGGACTAAATTTAAAATGAATTAAGAACAAAGTTTGTGTTCATAAATAAACTAGAATAATAAAAGAATTTGTGCCATAGATAAATGTGATAAATATTAAGAATAACAAAAATCAAATTTGATTAAATAAATAAATGGGCTATAAAGAAAAACAAAGGTGGCTATTTGAAAGAAAGAAAAAATATTAGATGACAAAATTGAAGGTTGATTATAGCTTCAAAAACGTCAGATTAACAAAGAAAATAGATGAAACAAATCAATATTACCGATGAAGGTGAAGAATAAAGTTGTTGATGTAGTTCATCAAAGGTCCCAGTGAGTGTTGATCGAGCGGACTCACCGTCAGTGGATGTCCTCGTCCTGCGGCTCTCGGCTCCCTCTCCCTCCGGAGACGCGCTGCAGCTGACGGACATCGACATTCTCACACCGGCTAAACTCGGTTTTAAACGCTGTTTACAGGCGAAGAACCGCCGAGAGACCCAAAGGAGCGGAAACACTCAACTTTCTGCCGTTCTCCACGCATCAAGTTAGGCTGCTGTCTGTGCGCGAGCTGCTAATCCAAAACGGCGGCTAATAAAAGTTTGTTGCCATGGATGCGTCGCGTCTCCACGTCACTTTCCACAGATACAGACTCCTCTCTGACCAACATGAACACAATCCCTTTTGTATTAGATTTCTTTTATCGCTAGCATACGTTGTTTCTCGTAGAAAAATGAATCCTTTTTTAAATATCCATAAGTTGTCTTATTAATAATTTAGCGACTCAGTGATGCCATGGCAGCCAAACAAATGGATACAGCTTGTAGAGGGAAAATAGTTGCTGGTTGCTTGTTATTGTTACCTACAGTAAAACTAAAATGAGTAATATCATCTTCAGTAATAAATAAAAAAAAAAAAGTTGAAGTAGCCTACCAGATTTACTAAACACTGAAATAAAAATAAAGCTATAGAGAAAAAATAAACACACAAAGGTAATTAAAAAATAATAATAATTACTAAATCTTTTAACTTAAATTAATAGTGAAGCTACACTAATATTAGAATATTATTATTATTATTATTATTATTAATAAAAATAAAGTAGACCTATATCAATTCTGGTTGGATAACTTATAAGCAACCAGCCAGTATTAAAAATGTATATTATTTTGTTCACATAAAATAAATAAATAAATAAAAAAAATAATAAAAATGACAACAGCACATAACAAAATTAGGCTACTTCAGGCAAAAAAAAAAAAACGTAAATATGAAAATTAAAAACTACACGATAGATATATACACACTTTGCATAACATTTTTCTTTTCTTTAAAAAACGTAATTAGAAAGCACATTATGGTTTCTAATTTAAATTTTTATTAAAATGAACATGATTAGACATTTGAATAAAACAAACCAAATAGTATTCAAATCTGAGGTATATGGCTGTGTCCACATCTCCAAATTGTTATTCACAATAGGAATTCAAGATAAAATACATTCTTACCTTAAAAAAATGATTTACAGCCACCACTTATTTATATATATATCTGATATACTCAGCGTACATATTTTAATGATATGCTCATTATCCCTGATAATCTAATATATTTTTATGTTATTTAGATTTTTCTCTTCTACATTAAAAACAGCTTAAACAAAGTTCCTAATGTCACTTGATTAGTATGACTTGTATATTTGTGTGATTAAAAACGTCAGGGACGGATCTGGAGGTAGCCGTGGCTCTTCGGTCTCACCGGAGGATCTTGTGGTAGGGGTGCAGGTTGAGGGAAGACGTGAACGCTCGGATGTCTGTTATCCTGCTGGCTTTGGCGAGATCGGGCGAGGCGGGGAGGAAGATGAGCTCGGACACGTCTCCATACGAGGAAGTCTTCGCTTCTGTATCCTGAGACTCCGAGGATGAACTAGACTGATCTTCTCCATGGGTTTCCTTCTCTTTCTCTCCGAATCCAACCACCTGTTCAGATCAAACAGCACAGCGATTTAGTGGACGCTAACATGATTAGCAGTGTAGTTACACATGTATTTAGTTTGTCTTCTCAATGCTTTAAAATAAATGACATACATGTATACTTAGTTTTCTACTGCTGGTGTGTCTGTGCTCCGTGAAAAAAGACACCAGCTCATCTTTGGTGACAGTCTTCAAGACTTCAATCTGTTGGGTAAAGCAAAAAAAAAAAAAAAAACTTAAATAATGCAGAATAAAAGTTTGCAATGTTGCATTAATGTCCTGAATTAAAAAAAATAAAAAAAAAATAAATTGTTTAATTAAATGCTAAAACAAAAACATTGGTAATGTGGCATATATATATATATATAGAAATTAAATATATATATTGATTCTAACAAAAAATGTGGAATATATAAAATACAAATGAATAATATTAACACTAGTCGATGATTCGATTCGAGGATTGATTTCGTACTTCTCTATTGAGCCTGTCAAAGACATACTGCTGCGTGACCACTTCAAACCAGTTCCTGTCCACTTCTTCCCCGAGCTGCGTGTCTTCACACTCCTTCAGCTTGATCAGCGCCATCACTTGAGTTTGAAAAGCCTCATCCGACAAGTTCACCAGCTTCTCCCCAAAACTGACTAGAAACGCTTCGATTTTTCCTTCCACAAAGTCAGTGCTACGAGTGCAGAACACAAAAAGAAAACGTTATTCAGCATCAACAGGGAAAACATGTCTAGTTCTGACCATGAATCTTGCCTGAACTTGGTGGCCTGAGTCTCGACGGTAACAGAGAAGCCGAGGACGCCGGAGGTGTTTCTGCAGGACGGGTACACCTGATACCTGAAGAAGAGTCAAACAAGATCTGTGTTGTAGCAGAAATATTGAGACAGTCTGAAAGACGACGCTTCATAACTGACCCCAGAGTTTCTTTTGTCCTCAGGAAATCAAAGCAGGGTTCTTCCATGTGCATCTGATGGACACAAGATTTAAGAAAGAAGGACAATATAGACATGTTTAGTTTGAACAACAATGAAACTGACCACGAGCAGCTCCATCAGTGCATGTTCCCGCAAGCTCTTCAGCCCTGTCTGGAGACAAAAAACACTTGACGTTAATGTTTTGGTGGATGTTTTTGCACACGAAGCTGCTAAACCGTTTGAGAAGATCTGGAATACAGTATTAATAGACCATTACCTGATAGTATACTGTGATCTCTGAGTTAGCGTCTGCTTTATTGAGCGACTGGACTTTACACAAGTGGTGCGTCTGTGGTAACTCCACCACTCTGAACAGGACAGGAGGTTCAGCTGGAGGAGCTTTATACTGGAGTTTCCTGAAAAAAACAAACAAACATTGTATTTGTTGAATTAAATAAATTACATGAATACAAAAAAAAACTTTTACATTTGTTTTTATTATTATTATAATATGAATTCTTAACGCAGAGGTGATGCCCCTTAAAAGAGTAGCTACCCTACAATCTGATTCTTAAAAATGTCGAATAATGAAAAAACTCCATATAGCTTACACTTATTAAATCAATGGACTGTCGTAAATGTTGTAAAAGCATTCATATTTTCTTTCAGCTTCATATTTTTTTCTAATGAAATATATACTTTTTTATTTTTTACTTGGTTGTTTTATTTTATAAGAAAAAGCAACATGATAATGTAACGCACTACATGTAACTCAACATTTTTTTTTTTTAGAATATATAAAAAATAACTACTCTATATATACATTCTTGAATGTAAACTGAATAAAAAAAACGTTTATTTTGCTATACGCTATATTTTAAAGTATCCTGATAACGTAACACTCATTACATGTAAAAACGTACCTAAACATTAACGAGTCGTAAGTAAAATACAAAGAATATTTACCTTCTGTAAGTTTAAGTGGAATTTGTTTGTAAGTAACTGAAGTGATTTTATGTAGATATCTTACTTCCAAAAAGTAACTTGATAATGTGACAAGCATAACATGTACCTCAACAATAAGAAAACATGTTTTAAATATGTAAAAGATTAAATATTGTAAATAAACATTCTTGTACATAAAACGAATAAATAAAAAGTTTATTACATTTATTGTTTAAGTCAATTAACAGTTTATATAAATATATATATTTTTTAAATGACTATTAAATTTACTTTATTAAACATTTACATGATACTTCTATTAGCCTATCTAACAAACAGAGGAAGCAGTCAACTTACTCTATAAAATACTGTAGAAATTCCTTTGATTCCTGTTTGTGCAGAAATGATACAAGAATGAACAATTACAGTGTAAACACATGTCTAAAATGAAATAAATCACCAGTGAGACTCACAGCACTTGTGAAGTTCCCTTGTATGAGTCCTTCCACAAATAACTCGGTCTTGAATCGATTCACAAAGTCCATAAGGTCAGCCACACCGAGGTCGGCCATGATGGCTTCGTACTTCTGCATCACAGACCAGCGATGGTGCTCCAGGATCTGCAGTCGAACGTCTCTGAAACACAGGAAGTCAGACTTCATCTGCATCAAATAATGTGAACGGACTGACATCTGCAGTTACCCACCTCCCAAGTCGATCTGGTTTAATGAGGATGATGTAGTAGGTTTTCTTCAGCTGCTCAACGAACATGCTAAACACTTTCGGAGTGGTGCTAAAGTTGGCCAGGTGGTCTACGATCAGGTTCAGAAGCAACTAAAGGATTCAAAATAGAAGTTTTACTCTTGTTCAAACTAAGGTTTCAGACAGATTCAAAAAGCATCAAAGTTAGTATTCAGCTCACAGACAGTTTGTGATTGAATCCTTTGAGTCTGATGAACAAGCCGTGGTCTCCAGGAAATAACATGTACTCCAGTTGAGCAACCTCAGCATCGTATGCCGGCTCCGCCAGATTATGAGCCAAAATACTCACAAAGAGATCAAACAGGACCAGACTGGGAGGGAGGGAAAAAACATCATTCATGTGGTAATATTTCTGCCAAGGAAATATTACACTACTCCGGCATTTTCCGAGGTCAAAAACTGGGACTTCTGAAAATGCTGCAGACCCCGTTTAAAGTTAGTTTGAAAAACCAGAGGTTGTGTTTTCCTGTAAATAGAGCAAACCAAAAACTTTGGAAAAATGACGGCATGGCTGCCCAATTTCTCTCTGTGAATCCTTGACGACAGATTAAACAATAACATCATGCTCAGTGTTGTACCAATAGATCTGAGTTTACATCTCACAATACAGTTTTTTTGGTTTCCACCACAGAATAAAAGTAAAAAAGGTAACTGGGTGACTTCTAATCTTACGTTTCAGATTTTTTTTCTTCAAATGTTGCAATAGAAAGACTTTTATTTTGTAATTATGAGTTTCCATCTCACAGTTCTGCGTTTGTGTCTCACAATTCTGACTTTTTTCTTCAGAATTCCAAGTTTCCATATTGCAATTTTTCTTGCAATTCTTAGTTTATATCTCAAGCCCCGTTCTCGTTTTGAGGTTAAATACGAAGACCTTTGAAAACGCGCAGACCCTGTTTTAGTTTGAAAACTCCGGGGTTGCTTTCCAGTGTGAATGGAGCAAAACAAAGACTTGAAAACAATGCTGTGGCTGCCCACATTCACTCTGAATATTGTTTTTTTTCCAGAGAATTTTAAGAAGAAAGTCTAAATTGTGAGTTTTTACATTATTTTGTCCCGTGGTGGAAACGGGCTTCTATATGTGGCATGGTTTGGCCAGAAGGGTTTAGGAGAGATTTATTAATTAAAACTCACTTTTTAGGAGATTCCTGTATAAATGGTGCCAGCAGCTGGAAGCGTGCATAAGCTATGGGAAAACACAGACACAATGACATTATTACAAATGCTACATTGTGTTTTTTGTCTTATTATGAAGGCACCTTTGGGTATCTTGAACTTGTTGTCCTTTCTGAACCAGAGGCGGCCTCTCTGGTTGTCAATTATTTTGACTGGGAAATCCGTGTCAGGACAGTCTGATGTTTTGAGGGTGAAATCCGTGGCTGTGAACGGATAAGAACAGATGTGAAAAACTGCTGTAAAGGGAAGGATGAATGACCATTTAATGGAATGGGATTAGAACTGACCTATAAACCTGTTCTCAGCTGGGAGGTGAAGGTCTGGGTTCAGCGGGAAATCTCCAGCCCAGAGATCCCGGTATTCTTGTGCAACATCTGTGTGATTAGAACACTCCATTAATAAATACTCAATATTACTATTTTATATTCAATGGCATGTGAAATATAGTGCCATACTGGTTATCAGCTGTTAGTGATACACACAGAAATACATGCTAACATTTTAATAACACTGTTATTAATAACATCTAACCTCAGAAATGAAAAAAGACATTTTTGTATATATTACATTTAGTACATTAAAACTAACTAAGAATTTACAAAGTAAATGAAAGCGACTTGTTTTATTAAAATTTCCTTTGGTGTTTTATTTTTAATTAATTTTTACCAAATGTCTGGTGTTTTGAAATCAGCTAAAAATGTTCTGTTAGTAATTATTAAAAAAACAGTTTTTTGTTGTTGTTATTTTTTATTTATTTTCAACAAGAACTGCATAGTATTTTAATATTTTATAATTATAATACACAATATTTTTAAATGAATGTAAACAAACATTTAATTCAATTAACGATTTAATTTTGTTAATTGATGTTTTAATATATATATATATATATATATATATTTTTTTTTTTTTTTTTTTTCTAATTTCAGTGGATTCCTAAAAATATACCAAACCTCTCCCTTATTTTTTTGTGGTGGATTACCTTCAACTCTGTACTGTGTCCCAAACCACTTCTCCTTCAGAGGACAGAGCCCATCATGCTCGGGTGACAGCAGTAATATATTGGCTGTTGCTGGAGTCAAGAGTGTCAAAGCAGCTGAGATGACCTTCAACCACAGATATATCAGATTAAACATCAGAACTCCCAGCATGAGATGTTTCGCTTTGAAAGCTCAGTGCAGTAGATTATTACATGCCTCTGGGTTGTATTCAAACATTAGCTGGTCTCCACACAGGAAGTCCTCTTTTGGGAAAAGTTGCATGTTTTCACAAATGTTAGCCACAAACTCAATTGGTTCCGTCTGGTATAAAAGAATATAAATATGAGAGATGAAGTCCTGCATCTGGTCTACACAGTTAATGATTTGAGATGATTTCACGTCACCTGTTCCTGATAGTGAAACTCATTAGCTTCAATCTTCTGGATTTCTTCATACATCCTGAGAAAAGTCATAACCAAGAGTGTGTTTTTCTTTTTTGTATTCACTAAAACAGGATTCAAGGATATTAGCAAAACAAACTAATACGGCTCTTGAGTTGTTGATTTAAAAACACTTTAGTTTCTTGAGATTAGTGTCTTGGCTTCCGGGCTCCTTTTAAACTCACTAACATGAGTAGACTTAGATTTGAGAGGTTATGAATCATATAATTATTGATTATCAGTATGAAAACAGTGCATTGTTCAATATTTTGTGAGCACACAAAATTAAAACTAATAATTATCCTGTTTCATTTGAATGAAAATAAAAGAGGTTATATTCTTCACTTTTTTCATTTTTCCCCGCTGTGTAGCTTTCTGTAAAATATCTGGAAACTGGAAACTAGAAGCATCAGGCTGTATGTTTCTAATGTTTAGAAAAGCAAGGATTCTCACCTCTGTTGAGGTCCAAGGGACTGAAGCATCTTCAGATACTGGAATACTATATGAATGATCTACAACCACAATAAAACATCTCATTATTCATGTCTAAAGAAGAACAAAAGTACAAACAGCTAAGGATGGTAAGTGAGCAAACACAAAGGGTTTTTCAGACCTGGAAGAAGTTCTGGAAGCCCTCGTCACTCAAGGTGATTGAAACGCTGAAGATGGAGTAGGTGGTGTTCTGATCGAAACCTGACTCGCTGTTTCCTCCAAACAGACCCAGAGCCCAGCACCTTCACAAACAGAGCACTGATTCATTAGTGTTCACTTTAAATATTCAAACAATATGAAAAAGGAAGCCAAACTAACTTCTTCCTGAGTAAAGACAGTATGCTTCCAGCTCCTTCATGACCAACCAGCCAGGAAATGTAATGCAGGGGCTTCACTCTACAACCCACCAAACAAACAATTAAACAAATATATTTGAATGCCATGAGCACAATGCAATCTTGTAGTATTATACAGTGTGGTCCTGGTTCGGAAGCTTGGTGGCCTCAGCAGGGTAAGATGCTTTCACGCGGTGGATAGATTTTGACAGCTGTCAGGATGTGTTACTGACCTGTAATGTTTGCCCTGAGGTGGAAGAGCCCAGCTGATGGTCAGCGCATGAATCTTTCGCACAGGCACCACTGTAAATGCCACATGAAGTTAAGAAAGCATAAACCACAGAAGCAGACTGAGATTTAGATAAAGACATTTTGTATGGAATCAGTATGATGTTCAATTCTTCAATACAGATATGTAAGTGATGAAATAAATGTAATAATTTGGTTTAATTTTAATATTTAAAATAAATTATAAGGAAAAATATTATTTAATATTAATAATAAATTATCATTATTATTACTATACATTGATATGAATATTAATATTATTATTAATTATGTAATTGTAAATATTAAAAAAAAACTATTAATATTGCCTTTCTTTGTATTTTCATTGTAGTCTAAAAATAAATATTAAACACAAAATGTTATGTTACAAATGTGCAGTTTATTTTTAAACATATATTTGATCATTAAAAATGAATTAACAACTTTTTATTATTATTATTTATTTATTTATTTAAATAATTAAGATAAATAATTAATTTTATCACTTATAAAAACGACTCTCTATATATATAATTTTCATACATATAATAATTGTTTAAAGTATAAATTATTATAATCTATAATTAATTATAATTTATTTATTAAATACATATAAACAATATATTGTACCTATATAAGGTATAATTATATGAAATTCTATAAATAATCTATACTAAAGATTATTAATATAAATCTATTATAAAGATTAATAATAAATAAATAAATAAAACTACATATAAAAAAATCTAAATTAAATACTATACATCCCTCATTTTAATACTTTTTTATAATTTTATATAAATATTTTATATTTAAATTAAATATTAGGTTATACATCACACATTTAACCTTAAATTAAAAAATTTAAAAAGAAATTAAATATCATAATAGCTTTAAACTGACATAATCTATAAAACACAAAATCTAATGCTACCTCTGTAAAGCTTGTTGAAGTCTGGAGTTTGAAATGGATCCTGAAGATCTGAAAAATCAGCTCGTGGCTGGCCACTGTAAAAATAACCAAAAAAAGAAATTACATTAAAAGAAACCCTGGTCAACATAGAAATATGACTGTTTAACATACAGTACATACTTGTTTGGGATCTTAACGAAGATCTCCCGCACCCATTCCTCCAGGTTATCAAGTGTCTCTATCAGGATAAAGTGTCCAAAATTAGACCCTCAAACGTAAATATGAGATCTGTACCGTACATTAATTCTCAGAGAAATCATTTATACTCAATACCTTTGGACTGAACAGCGAGCGTCATGTAATGAGCAGAGTAATACCTCCTCCAGAACTCTCTCAGACGCTCATAAGTGTCGATGTTCTTCTCTTTGGGTTCGTTTTTCAGCGTCTGAGCATTTCCTGATCAAACAAGCAGACAAAACCCAAATATATCATCCCAATCATTCTCATATCTGACATCTCAGAAGGTTACGTGTGTGTGAGTAACACCGACTGACCCCAGAAGAACTTGCTCATCGGATGACCGACTTTTGCTAGACCTCCAAACAGCATCTCTTTGCGATTCGAGTCTAGCGGCTGGGCCATCTGATACTCTGTTAACAGGTTTAGATAATTTAGCTTACATTTCATTATTTAAAAAAAAAATCGTTCACCCAGAAATCAAACTGTACTCATGCTCAGGCCATCCACGATGCAGAGTTCTTCATCAGAACAGATTTGGAGAAATTTACTGTAGCTTTACATCACTTGCTCACCGATAGATCCATTGAAGTGAATGGGTGCTGTCAAAATGAAGTCCAAACAGCTCAGAATTTCTCCAAATTTGCTCAGATGAAGAAATAAACTTATTATATTTCAGATGGCCTGAGGTCCCAGATTACTGACCGCTGTCTACTGCCTCAACCTCCCGGTCAACCGTGTCAGGATTCATCAGGGGACCAATGAAAAACTGCGCCCACCTGTGGACAAATAAAGCAAATGCAGATTATTAACGGCACAGTTCCTGCTGAAATAAACAATAGGCAATGAGTGTTTTTTGCTTACCGATCCAGTGCTTCTTTGAGGTACTTTTTTTGAATGTCAAACTTGAAGATGGTCCTCTCACAGTCTGTGGAAGCGTTGTCACTTCCTCCGTGTTTTTTCAGGAAAGCATCAAAGCCATTTTCGGCCGGGTACTTCTCGCTGCCCATAAAGACCACTGAGACAGAGATTTTTATTTAATGCAAGAAGAAAATAAAAAATGGGAATAAATTGAATGTCAAGCAACGCACTGTGCTCGAGGAAATGGGCGAGACCAGGTAGATCTGCAGGGTCACTGAAGCTTCCCACGCTGATACAGAGCGCAGCTGCCGACTTAAATATGATTCATGAGACATTTTATATGATATATATCGACAATAACTGTAAAGAAATAACAGCCACCTGTTTCTCTGAACGGCAGTTCTTATTCAACCCTTCACTGCATTTATTTACACAACTGCTGTCTTCATTAGTGCTCTCACTGTCTCCTTCCTCTTCCTTACCGGAGTCTTCCTCCTCTTTGGCTGCTGGCTCGCTATTACTTTCTGACTGGGTGAGGTCTGATATGAGTAGAGCTTTGAGGCCATTGCTCAGCTCTATGTACCTGAAACAAGTTTAATTATTTATTTTCAGACAACAAATAGCATTAGAAAAAATAAAAAATATTATATATTTATATTTTTTTCACCAATATTAATATTAGTAAATAATAATAAAAATAAATTATGTTTTAGTTAATAAACACATTTAAATAATTGAAGAATTTTATCAAATGTATAATTTAAAAATAAAAACTAATAGTAACACAATAATTAATTACTTGATAAAATGCATTAAATTAGGCATTTGAGAATAATAATAAAAATAACAATTTATTTGAACATTTTTCTTTTGCTAAATAAAAAAAAAATACATTAAACCTAAATATAAATAAAAATGACCAGAAAATATATACAGTTATTTTTTTATACATTTGAAAAAAATAATTAAAAACAAATTAAATAAACAACTTACTTTATAGTACATATTTAAAATGTTATTATTATTCATAATAACAATAATAATAATAATCAATTTTATTCTATTTTCTATTTTTACATCTACATTTGATAATATAACTAAATATAAACAAAACAAATAGCAAAATACAAATGTGTTTTATTAAAATTATTCTTTTTTTAATATTTATTTATCTTCCAATATTTTGCATTTTAAATTCAAGTACACATTTGATTATATAATTCAATATAAACAAGATGAAAACTAAATCACAAATAATAATTTCCTTTTCAAAATATAGTTAATAAAATAGGACTTTAATATTTATGTGTAATACATTACTTACAGTAACAATGATAATGATAACAATATGTTAACAATAACAGTATATTTCGTATTGTCAATTTTTTATATTAAGTAAATAACATTAATATGATAAAAATTTACTATTCACTTTAATTATTAAATCCATTTTCCAACAACATATTATAACATATACATATACAACATAATTATTGTTGCTGGTGCTGTTGTTATTACAAATCATCAAATGTCTTAGGGTAAGTGTTACCTGTATTTTTTGGGGTCGCTCGGTGATTTGATTATTACAGGGTCACTGTGATCCTCTTCTCCGACTCGAGTCGGTGGAGGTTCTCCTCTCTCTGGACCGGACACTTCCCCGGCAGATCCACCGGAAGTTCTAGCCTTACTCGTCTGGGGCATTTTGACTCAAACACTGCGTATAACAACTCAAAGCAGTCAGACTTCGTAGAATGATTGTGACTGACACCTGTCACCAATACATTTAACTCCTTTTAGTGTATTACAACTCCTGTAGCTGCTAATCTCTATCTGGAACTGTAAAAAGATAACAATAAAAAGCGTTATGATAACCAAACGTCTGCATATGATTAAGTACATACCAATGTTTCTGTTGGTGATGGGATTACGGAAAATACACCGTCGTTAAAGCTCTGGGTGCGCACACCTAATACACTGAAATCTTATTGGCTGATGAACCATGGTATAAAAAAACAAGAACTAATCTGATTGGTCGAGCCATCCGGCGCTACCACAAATGAACGGTAAGCGTTGAATTTAGGAACAGGTTTATCTGGTTCTCATTTAATCTTTCAGACGTGTTGTTAAAATTAAACAAACTCTATGAGAAATTGTACTCGGTAACTGAAATACAGCTTGCTACAATAACACAAAAAATAAATATAAATATTACATTTAAAACTAATTGAGTTGAAGTAATTAAAATAATTAAAAAAAACTTAATATGAGGTAGGCCTATTAGCTAAAAATCAATAAACTAAAATAGCTTTACAATAAAGATTATTAGAAATATTTTAAAAGAAAAAAAAAGCAGGTAACAAAGCTACAGCTAAAAGTGAAAATCTTAG
>JAUMHP010000079.1:5639143-5650647 GCA_032361065.1 Enteromius trimaculatus | reverse complement strand
AGAAAACTACTGGTGGATCTTTATCATTGTAGGGTGGTTGTGTACACACACTCCCAACACACATTTCAGTCCAAACACTTGTAAAAGTGCATGTGGCACCGGAATGACCCCTTTAAGTATCACTAACTATACTCCTGTCTCGAATATAACCTGTGTGAAGGTAGAAGATGAGCCCATTGAGCACATCCAGCTGGGAGAACTTGTCCACGGTGACCCCGTTTCGCTGCAGCACCCCACGTGCAGGTGTTCTGGCGAGCATGTATGTTAGCCGAGTGTCCTCGCTGTCAACATCTGTAGCAGAGAGGTACTCAACCGTTATCTGGACCTGACCCCCCTCTTTGCAGGACAGTTCAGCCCTCAAGTCGGAGCCTAACTGTGGGGGTTCATCATTCACAGGCAGGATCTAATAAAAAATGCAAATAGGAAGCACTAAAGAAATATGCATTTTAATAAGGGAATGCTGCATAGACGTACAATGCAATGTGCCAAACATCAATACTATTTTTTTAAACAGGAGAAAATTACCTGAACTAAAAGCATTCCATGTGCAGAGTTGATTCCATCTGTGATAGTAAGACCAATGCTATCCTTCAGGGTCTCAGAGTCATCATGAATGTATCTGTATTGTTATTTTCAGCAAATTATAATTATCTTCATCAGTTCTTCTCAGGACATGATTTTCCAGGCCAAATTGTTAACCTCATATTTTCATACCTAACCCTCAATGCTTTGAGGTCCTGCAAACTGAAGCTGTCCCCCTCTAGCAGTGCGGTGCCCTGCAGCTCCAATCTTCCATGTTGGGGATGAGTCTTCATGTGTATCCTGAGCTGATCTTCTGAGCTGTCCACATCCTGCACCAGCAGGTGTTCTTCCATCAGGAAACTGCCGCCACCTTCCTCGACCCTCAGCAAGTTAGTGAACATCTATGAATGAAAGTTTGGGAAATAGAATAATAAATTATACCACTTTTTTATTATTTAAAACTTTTGGTACCATGAAATAAAATTATTTGAAACCCACAGCTTTTGAAAAATTGGGCAAAAACTTTGAAATTCTGGTCCATAAAAAGAAAAAAATGTATAAACAACACTGCAATATAACAAAAGGAGGAGTGAGAAACTCACTTCTGGGGCCTGGTTGTCAACAGGTGTGACTGTGATGTTGAAGCTGAGTCCTGTAAGAGCGCCGCTCTGCTGGTCACTCACAGAAAACACAAACTGCACAAAGAGAGGCTCAGGGCCGATATCCTCAATTGGAGGCATGTAAGCCACTTTGTGGTGATTCACTGCATGCTGTGGATGTCAGAAAAAGACAGTTTTTAAGCGGCATGTTATTTAAAATAGAATTTTAGAGTATTACAATAGATTGTAATATTCAGGGAACCAATTTGTGTGCACATGTCAGACCTGAGTAAAGGACTTGAGCACTGGAACCATTGCATCTTTTTTCATGGAGTTTGTGCTGTCGGTATAAAACAGCCTGCCTGCATCTGATAACCTGCAAGAATTTTCAACAGATGACCAATATTCTTCTTTTACTTTTGAATAATGATAATAATAATAATTATTATTTAAAAATAAATACATTTTTAGAATCCAATATAAATAAATATAAATAAATATTATTATTCAATATAAATAAATAATTATTTATTTATAAATAAATATAAATTTTAAGTTTATTTACTGCATTACTGTTCAAAGGTTTGGGATCCGAAAGATTCTTAATGTTGTAGTTTTTTTTCAAATGCAAATTTATTTGATTTTAAAGAAATGTATAGTGAAATATTATTGCTATGTAAAATAATGTTTTTCTATTTTAAAATACATTTACATCTAATTTATTCTTTTTCAGCATCATTACCCAAGTCTTCAGTGTCACATGACCCTTCAGTAATTATTCCAATATGCTGATTTATTATCATTGCTGGAAAAAAACAGTTTGAACCAGTGATTCTTTTTTTCAGGATTCTTTGATGAATAAAAAGTTAGCATTTATTTAAAAATAGAAATATTTGTAACCATATATACTACTTTTCAAAAGTTTGGGGTCTGCACATTTTTATTCTTAAATATATAAAAGAAACTTTTTTTTTTTTGCAAGAATGTGGTAAATTGATAACACGTGATAATGATGTTTTTTGTTTAAAAGGATTAACATTTTGAATAAATGCTGTTCTTTTTAACTTTTTATTCATCAAAAAATCCTGAAAAAATATTTGTCATCACAACTTTGCCAACATTGATAATTCTAATAATAAATCTGCATATTAGAATAATTTTTTAAGGATCATGTGAGACTTTAGACTGGAGTAATGATGATGAAAATTCAGCGCTTCATCACAGGAACAAATTATGTTTTAAACTATATTCAAATAGAAACCATTGTTATATATTATTTATTTATATTAAATACTAAAAGTATATTGCCATATTACTTTTTTTTTAATAAAAATATATGCAGCTTTGATAAGCATAAGAGACTTTCTTAAAAAAACAAGTCTTACTGATCACAAATATACATACACATATACTATATTTATGAATTACAAAATTTGCAAGGAAATGCATACGCATACCTGGTGTTTCCTGGGCTAAAGCAAGGATGAGTGATCACATACAATAGGTCGGTCTCTGAATGCTCTGTATCTCTGAAGTGCAGATGTTTCTGAGTGATGTAAACAACCTCAGTTTCCTTAACCGTGATGGAGCGAACCGTTCCGGAAACTTCCTCAGGCAACTGGTCCTTCACTGGAAACACGTGGATCACCACAGTCTATGAATGAAGAGGTAGAGACCAAACACTTTTCTGTGATAAATTTTAATACTAATATGGAATTTATTATGAAAACAGATACAACTTTACATGTCTGTCCGATAAATTCGGAGGCTGATGGACATCTGAGAGGATGAAATCAAAAGAGTCCTCGAACACTTCCTCCCCTGAGTGCTTATAGTAGATAAGGCCTTGAAACAGGTCCCTCTGAAGAAAGCTCTTCACTGCGATACCTGTTTGACATGACACCATATAACGTAAGGCATCTCTGAAGTGTTAAAAACCTTGAGAAATATGATCTTTTAAATCCTACTGACCTGGTTCATGTGGAGAGGACTTCTTAACCAGCTGACCTGCTTTGGGAAGAGTAATCAGCTGATACTGAATATAGTCATCGCTGGAGTCCAAGTCTGAGGCCATCAGCATGTACTCCTCTACCCTAACCACGCTACCTTCTTGGACCTCAAAGGCCACGTTATTGATTAGAAAAGGAGGGGTGTCATCTTTGGGAAGAACATAGATGGGAAATTTGTGTCTGATGCTGTGGCGGCCATCTGTGATTCGGAAGACAATGTAATCCCTGGTGGTGTCGCTGTCCGAGTGATGATAGACGACGACGCCCTCTCTGAGATCCTTGACCTTAAACATGAATCCTTTTCCACCTTTGGATGAATAAGATGGATTTGGTTATACGGTTTTGACCTATTTGATTGATGAATGAAATTCCAAGTTAATTTAAAAGGATAGTTCACCCAAAAATGAAAACTCTGGCATCATTTACTAAAGAAGAAATGCATTTATGTTGCTGTTTTGGACCCCATTGACTTTCATTGTATAGTCAAAGACAGCTTACATGTGAATGATTCCTTTAAGTTAAGTAGTCAACGTAATATGAAAGTATTTTCAAACTCATTTATACTATCATTTACAATATCATTCATGCAATTGTGAAAAATAAGTTTTTGTTTTTCGCCTGAAGGCACAAATGTTGGCTCTGGCTTCTCCCTATTGCAGAAAAATAAAAAGAAAGATGGCGTCTTTCCCAGGCAATGGCTGCTGCCCACCGTGAAGCTGAGCTTCTCCTGCTTGCCAGGGAGACAGAAGGGCAAGGTCACCAGACAGATTGAATGATGACTGGTTGCACAGCAAACCTAATTAGCAACTTTATCAGGGGGAAACGGCCACAAGTCCAATGGAGAAACAAGTACGTAATTGGGCCCAAAGGTGGCTGTGGGCAGCAGGCCCAAAAAAACAGTCTCCATATAGATACTTGACGGAAGAGGACATTGGACGGCATCTTTCCATTTGGCCGAAGGCTGACTGTGGACTTTCCCAAGGGTCGGAGTCCCTGAGTCTGAGGTCTACGTGAGCAATTCCCAATCCCCCTGTAGGTTCTCAAGAGAGACCGGTCCAATTCTGGGCCAGAACTTGCTGTTCAGCTCAATCATCCTGTAGCACAATGAAGTGCTTTTAAAGTGGATTTGGAGCCAAAGTTATGGGATGATTCAGCCAGAGGGATCACAAAGCGACACATCAACCCCAAAAACGTAAACACCAATTAAATGAAGGGTTTGGCTTAAAGCAGGAGCTGTTGTTTAAGTAGGCTTGAGGCTTCTGCTGATCAGGTGGTCTTCTGTCAGAGAGTGACACAAGGAATGAAGCCATGGGCCTGGAAATCCTCCAAACCAGGAAACACAAAAACAACCTACCACAGCTTCCACGGGAGAACACATACAGCAAAACATCCCATTCAATTCCTAAAATCACAATTTGGCCATTCCTTCCAAGAAACCAAGGATTGTGAAGAATTTAAATTCTGTTACCATTTTTTTGACCATATTGACATGGATAAACTATTCCTTTGATTTAAATTCTGGAACATTCCCACGGAAGAAACTTTTCAGATAAACACATGATTGTCACCAGTTCTCAAAGCTTGCTAAGATAATGCTCTGATGGAAGAGAAATGACCTTGTGTTGGACATCTGGCACAAAATGTCATAAGTCTTTCCAATCTGTTTCTTTCAGGCTCTGTGCAAACAAAAGTCTGCTGAAGTGGAAAGACAGCCGCTACGGCTCTAAAGACATCTTTGGTCCACGGCCCCTGGCAAAGTGTCGCTGAAGCATTTTACACCTGATTAGCAAACCCATGCAGGCCACCCAGACATATGTTTCTTGAATGATGGTTACCACATGGACAGAGAAGGAATAAAGAGTGGGTGTACACTTTATAAGACTTACTATGACACATCAGTGGGAAAAGGTCCTGGAAAATGCATTTGGATTGGCTTTGGAGAGGTGACAGATTAAATTCATTTACCTCTAACACTTAAGTGTCCATTAATTGGGCCGTCCATAGCTATCAGGGTGACGGCATCTATGTTGTCATTATCAACAACCTGTAGGTGCTCCCATGTGATTGGTCTGGATTGGCCTTCCAGCAGATCCAACCCTGTAAGGATAGAGGTGTTTAGCTTCAGTCTCTCCTTTAAAAGATTATTCATTTGAGCTAATCTGCTAACATACCCATATTCCATGAGACCCGAGGAGCATTGGTCTCTGCAGTGCGGATAGAGATGTGCATCAAAATTGGAAGACTCGGCACAAATGAGCCATCAATGGCCTGAAACTCCACCTGGACAACAGATAAAATAAATAGCAAAATAAATTAAGTAAATTTTTTTATTGTTTTGTTTATTTGACATGATTTTATTGAATATGACACAAAAATCTTCCTTCCCTAACACTGGCTGGAAGTCATAATAAACAAAAATTATTAAAATAGTTTTGATAGATAAGAACAAAATGCAGTGTTTGTCACAATTTATAACATATTTATTATATGTATTTTAGCTTTTGTAAATATTTTATACATTTATAATACCTTTATTACACAGAATAAGGTTATGTTATTTTATTATTATTTACGATTATAGTTTTTATGAATAATTTGTCCGCTTGTCATTTTAATTAGTTTTTTTATTTTTTTACTAATGCATGTTTATGTCAGCTTTAGTCATTTAAGTTTTAAATTTAGTATTTATTTTAATTTGAATTTTAATGACCGAAAATGCATTTCAATAGTTTTAGTTAATAATAACAACAACACTGGTATACAGGTGTCTTTATACAAAATAATACATTTGCAATACTAAAAAAAAAATCTAAACAGAAAATGTTGTTTTTTTTTTGCCTGTAACAGCAATTTACCATTTTCTAACCTCATAGTTCCTCCTGGCTGTGTGACTGCTGTTTGGGGGCTGATAGGCAATCTTCATCTCATTCAGGTCTTGCCATGAGAAGGAGAATGCCGTTTTGGTGTGATCATCCAAGTGAGTAATATATCCCTCGGCTGGAGGTTTGGTCACGTTGAAGATGAGCTGGGCCTGAGGGGTTTCGTCATCTTTGGCATCCAGGGCAGCAGTGGTCATGGGGGTGAGGATGAACTGATCTACCTCCAGGATGAACGTAGACATAAAGGCAGCATTGGGAGGTTGGTTCTGCATGGCCCCTTGGATCAGTACCGGTATCCAAATACTCTCAGTCTAAGAGAGAAGAAGGTAAGTAGAAGATTACATGCCTTGTTGTTATGATTTAATACAAAGCTGATTCTGATGCCATTTTACCTCCAGCATGGCTCTGGAGGTCTGGTCCCTGAACTCCACTCTGATTGGGATATAATCAATCTCAGGTGATGGAGGACTGAGATGTTGGTACTTCAGACCTGAAGTGAGGAACTCGGCACAGTCGGTCTTCAAGAACTCTACTTCCCTTGTGTTGTGGTCACAGGCTTTATTTCCTGGGCAGGTGACTCCAGTATGACGTCCTTAAAAAGTTTGAATGCAGATGAGAGGTTCTAAGCAATGGTATTTAAAACAAAACAAAAACTTTCACTCCAAATTGCTCTACACTGGTCATATGATGAAACCATTAACTAAATAATTATTATAAAAACCTCAATTTGTTTAATAATAATGCATATTATAGTATAAGCAAATTTTTAAAACAAATGTCATAGTTACTAATTCAGGAAAAAATATGATTTTAGTGCGTTGCACCACATGACATTACTCACTTTGCTTCATGCCTAACAACGCATTTTTGTTAGAAATATCATGAATTCACGGAAACTGGAATTTGTATGGTGTTTTCAAAACAGTTGCACAACATGACAACCTGAACCCAACTTAGCCTTTTATTAAGCTCAAATTATCTAATATTTTAAGAGATTTATTGATCTTAAGGGTTCTGTGTCTTTAACGGACATTGGTTGCACCACATGATTTTATTGGTTGCACCATTTGGCTGAGATTTGACCCAAAAATGCTTTTAAAAATTTTCATTATATACTTGGTATACCTCTTCTTGGTCCACTCTCAGAAGCCGGCATTGATTCAGGATCCTCAACGACCAGTTGACCAAACATTGGGACATTGATCTCAGCGCTGAGAAGACGTACTGTGCAGATCACATTGGGCTGGGTTTTAAAGGTAAGGACACTGCTATTGATGGCATTGGAAAGGCTGTAGAACTCAGAAACCACCAGAGGAACATTTCCAAGCTCTGTGAGGCTCCTTTGAGGTTCTACTACATGTATCTTCAGCAGCACAGTCTCAACAAAAGTCTCGGTTTCTGTAAACCTAAGGAAAAGCAGAGAAAAAAGCATTTGCGAGTATGGAAATTACATTAGGCTTTGGAAATCAGGTTTTTAAAGCTCCCAAAAGCCCTAATTGAAGAAACAGCTGTAACATGTTGGTGCTGGACAAGAATAATGACCACACAGTGTTTCACCTGTAGACCCTCAGCATGACAGTGTCCTCCTCTAAAAGTGGGCTGCCATTGTGAACATACTTCACTTCATCCGGAAAGAACTGGCAGTCAAAAACCTGGAAAATGGTACGGTTATTATCACTTTTCATATAACGCATAAGCTAATTCTGGATTTGTTTTGTTACCTGAGGAGTGAGTTTTCCCACTCTTTGTGTGATCGGCTCGGTGAGAACTACTTCGACCTTACAGGCCTCAGAAACCCGGTCCGTGTGAAACTGAAGTTCACCAGTCGTGACAAATACCGACTGGCCTCTGGCTACCCGAAGCCCTGTGTTTAACCGAACTAGACTTGAAGCTTGGACATGTGGCCACAGGTGACTCAAGGTGAACAGCGTCAAAGCAAAGATGTCCACCCCCATCTTTTTGCTCAGTAGCTTGGTATCCAAGGTTATTCGCTTCAGATGAACTGTCTTGCTCTCATTTCCAATGGTATGCTGCATGAAAATGAGGAAAAGAAAGCAACAAACATGTATTAAACATAGTTTCATGAATATTTAAGAACAATAATAGACTACAAAGTTGACCTAAAACTACACATTTGATCCTTCACTGGGGGTTTGATTGACAGGCGATCTAACCAATCATTGAATATGCAATGTTTGTGTGACTGGCGATTAGACTAACGTTGGTAGACTTTAACTTGAAAAATGGTGTGTACTGACGTCTTTCCATTATTGAAACAAGACACCTTTCTAAAGTTCATTCATGTTTATTGCATGTTATAAAAAGGAAGAGATGATTGGTTTATGTGCTGCTTTAACTGAGACAAAAGTAACCTCCTCCAATTTGTTTGTCGACGCATTTTCAGTTTTACATTTTTGGGAAAACATGATGTACGGCATGAGAGCAATGGCTTTTTGGACATAGCAACAGTAACTAAGGGGGGTTTGGTCTTTGCAAAGGGTTTGTTGGACCTGACAAAGGGAAAGGAACATTCTTATTCTATATAGCATTTGATTGGTCAGAAATTTGGATGTGCTAGAAGAAAGTAATTGCAGATTCATATGTTCCTTAATAAAGTAAATAAATTAACAAATAAAAATAATAAATAAAGGTTTTACTTTTTAAATTTGCTTATGATATTTGAATTTTTTTGAAGATAATGGTAACTAATATAAAGCTGAAATGTTCAAACAATATAAATATTAGATTAAAAAAACATTAAATTAAAATAAAAAAATATTATTGGCAACTACCTGAAAAAAAGTTGAAGTTGAAGTACTAAAACTAAAAACTGAATAAATTAAAGCTAAGAAATATAAGCTAATAAAAAAGACTAAAATGAACACTAACAACAACTAAAATACAGTTAAATATAGATACAAGACAATGACAAAACCACATAAATAGAAATGAAAGGCCAGGGAAAAAAAAATTAAATTAAAAAGCAAAACATACTAAAATGACAAAGCACATATCAAAAAACGAAAATGAACATAAATAATACTAAAACAGCACTGCCTCAAAAACAGCTCAATCGAAATGGGATTTACATTTTTACTCTAAATTAAAACTGTGGGAAAGAAGGGGTTAATCAGCCTCACGCTGCCTTGGTGCTGGAAGTGGAATCAAGCATCAAAGGAGCATGTGAACTGCAGTAATGTTTTTGTTGTTGTCTGCTATGTATCCAAACACTACAGGTGCTATCAGCTGAAGGCTTGATCCACGCAGAACATTTTGGCCACACCGAGCATTTCATCACTTAATACAAACTATAATGGCCTATACTTATCATCATGCCTCATGCTGCGAACATGCTCTTTCTAAATGGCTTTTGTAAATGTTTTGACATTCAAGAGAAGCGTTGAGCTCCAACAATACTTAAAACATGCATGTTTAAACATGACTCGGCATTAACTTGCGCACTCTTGACATTAAAAACATGTTCAGACAAATAAAGCAGGCAACAGTCTCTTGCTAGAGCTTTCTAAAAGGCGTTCAGAGAAAGTTAGTAACTCAAAAACCTTGATTTGCATTTAAATTTGCATTTAAATCAGGCTAACACACAAAACCGAAGATGGAGAGAAAAGAAAAACATACCTCCAGCTAAATCCACAGTTGGCCTGCAGTTCCTTCAGTGTGTGTAGACTAACAGAACAGCTCAGCCCTCCTCAAACAGCAGAGGTTCACCCTCAGCTGCCCCCCTGCTGAAGAAAACCACAAAGAACTGTTAGCACAACACAAACAGAGCTTGAAAGACCGATAAAGAACTGGAGATAAGTACAAAAGACACTCAAATCATGCCTGTTTGCTTTTGTTTCTTGCGTCTTACTTTGAAGCAAAGCAGCAGAACCCAGCAGAGTGAAGGAAAAGACATGAAAAAGGGCAGGAAAAGTTCGAGCTCCTCACACAGGAAATGTGCAGCCCAGTTCCAAAGCTGTCCTACTACTCACAAACACAGATGTTCTTATTCCCCCCAAAAATGGAAAGACCCTCCTGCGCCGAAAAAAAGAACGCAAGAAGGGTAGATGGAAAAGTATGGAAGTTGTAAAATAAAAAAAAGGTTAATACAACTTAATACATCTCAGAAAAATGTGACAAAAAATTGGCGAGTTGTAAAGGACAAATTGTGTGATAATAAACTCAAGTCATAAAGTCAGAATTAAGAGAACTTGCTATATCTTTTCCCTCTTGTAGCTCACAATTGCGAGATTACATTTCACAATTCTGAGAAAAAAATCTGAATTTTTATCTTGCAATTCCGACTTCTTATTCTTTTGCGTTTCTGACTTTTATTTTTTTGCAATTCTTACTTTATATCTCGTGATTGCCTTTTTATCACACAACTGTGTTTATATCACGCAGTTCTGTCTTTCTCACAATTGCGACTTTATATTACAATATTGTGGGTTTTTATCACACAATTATGATTGTTTTCTCGCAATTGTGACTTTATATCATATAAATTGCGACTTTGTATCAAGCAATTCTGACTATAATTTGCAATTGTAACTTTATATCATTCAATTGTGACTTTTTTTGGTGAGTTTATATCTCACAAGTTGGTAATGCAATTAAAACTGTGAGATAAAAACTGTAGAAAAAAATCGCAATAACCCATTTTTTATTCAGGAAACAGGCCTCCATAAAAAGGTTTATGAGTTTAGAAAGTGAAATTAGTAACAGCTTTTAATAAGTTTTTAATTTTTCTGAGAGGCAACCCTGTTCGCTTTGATCTTTTATGGCCTTTGTGGAAAGAAATGAGAGTTGCGTTTTTGTAAGCTACCTTAACAAAAAGGTCTTTTGACGAACTGTAGCACATCCGCACTCGCATGATTCACAAACACAGTCTAGTCACCGCATACACCTTCCTCTAGCCCTAGGCTGACCCGCGGGACAAAGGCATGCCTCTCCCCTGCTGTGCAACTCCGTTCAACCCAAGACTGATAAATGTGGGCCGGTCACTCTTGTCCACCCCCTGCTGCCTCTGCATGGGGGTGAGAAACTCAGTCTTCATGCCAGTTCCTATGTTTTCTGGGTTTTCAGGAAGTCGTTATAATGAAAACTATAGTGCAGGGGACTGGTTACGCAATTAGAGGTTCATCCAGTCATCCAGTAAAGTTTTACCAAAAATATCAAAGAAAAAACTACGTTTACAAATAAGGCTACAGAATGTGAATGAATAAATGTAATGAAATACAACAGAATATGTATAGTAATAAATAAATACAGAAATTTGATAATAAACACTAACCAGGGCCGGCCCGTGGCATAGACAGTACAGGCAAATGCTAAGGGCGCCGTACATCTAGGGGGCGCCCGAAATGGAGGAAGAAAAAAAGTGTCACTTCCACTTAAACTAGTTGGTATTATTACTTCAGCAAGGAATATGCCCACATTAACTGCATAGCAAAGCCTACTAAGTAGTAGTTGCAATAATAGCAATAATAATATAGCCT
>JAUMHP010000079.1:5605710-5631311 GCA_032361065.1 Enteromius trimaculatus | reverse complement strand
CTTCTGATCATCCTTGAGATGGTTCTACACCTTCATTTGAGTCCAGCTGTGTTTGATTATACTGACTGGACTTGATTGGGAAAGCCACACACCTGTCTATATAAGACCTTACAGCTCACAATGCATCTCAAAGCAAATGAGAATCATCAGGTCAAAGGAACTGCCTGAAGAGCTCAGAGACAGAATTGTGGCAAGGCACAGATCTGGCCAAGGTTACAACTGAGCCAAACTGAGCTATCGGGGGGAGCAGTATCCGTACCCACTGTAAACTTGCAATTCTTACTTTTCCCAGAATTATTTCATTATATATCTTGTAATTCTGGCTTTATAACTATATAAAAGTTATGCATCATTTTTACATTATTTAAATTAGATATTATATAATATTGGATGTACCTTTAAATAATGTGACAGTTATTTGGACACTGTTAATCAGTGACTTTTTTGATTTCATATACATTTACAGTAAAATTTGGTTGTATACTCAGTAAAGAAGTTTAGCTAAGTTCACCAACATGTGTGGAGGGTGTTATTCTTGTTCTTATTTGAGCACAACTATATGTTGAATTGATGAAAGACACAGCACAAGTCATGTGTTGTGTTCTGGGTAAAGGTCTGATGTGACAGCCCCGCACAGATTTACCAGCGGCTACGGTAGCCACGTGTCTCCTCTAGTGCGCGCTGAAGCAGCAGCGCAGTAACTTTGCATTAGAGAGAATGGCTGGAGTAAACTTGGCCACCGTCCTAACGTCATGCCTCATCACTTACCGCCTAAAGAGGACGGAAGCTTCAGCCCCTGTTTTTCAGAGCTTGTTCAAATACATCTTGATGAAGCGCACGAAACTTTAACTGTTCTAAAATATAGGCTGTGCGGCCTTTGGATACATTGTAAGAATCTAGATCGAAGACGTCTTTTTACAGATGACATTAAATAATAAGGAGTTCGAATTTAAACCTGAAAATCATGAATATTCCGGACACAGAATTGCATGCAAAAGCTACAGTTAGTAAATATAACTAACGCAATAACACCCAATGGAGATCTTGCCTTGTTTGTGTACTGTGCATCCTCTCTCACTTCCTTTTTGTTCCAGACTTGGTCTCACCAGGGCTGGAGAATCTTGGCGGGGCAGCTCGCGCAGACAAGGGCAGCGTGGCGTCGGTCCAGAGCTCTGGCCACATCCCAGTTCAAGCTTAATCACAGTCTCTTGGTCAGTACAAGGCCCTTTCCCTTTCACAGCCAGCTGACATCAGAGCGGTCTGGGACAGGGGAGCAGAGCTGGCTGCCATCCGCGCGGCTCTGCCTCCATCCCTGGCTGCTCACGCATGCCAGACAGGTGTGTAATCTTCAGCTGGAGACGATGGAGGATGGTAGGTACTTCAGATCAGCACACATAGCCCTGGCAAAGAGGGGGTCTGGGTGGGGAGGGGAGGAGGAGTGGGAGGACCTGCCAAAACTACAAGCACAGATTGAGAGCCAAGCCTGGGTGACCTAGTCGCTATCTTCGTCCAGACGCCGGGTGTCTCAAAGTGTCAAGTGGCTGGTGTATTTGTGTACAATCAGAATGTAAATGTGTCTTAGGTTATGCTGTCCACGTAAAGCAAGGAGGCTGACTCATTCTGATTAAAACGGAGAGGACAATGTTATACAGACAGCACAAGCAGCACACAAAAATGCAAGCTCATCAAATGCCATTCTTGCCCGGACATTTTCTATTTGTCCCCACTTTTTGTGATTGAAAATGTCTATTTTGGCTTAATCTATAGGGTAAGATGTTTAACCCCTTAGCTGTTACCTCGCAAGTTTACTTCACTATATTAAATCGAACGACAAACTATATGGCTGGAGAGGTCTAAGACACCTAAATAGATATTTTGCCACTTTTTGTTTTTGTTAAAAAAAATTATGTAGGAAACGCAATAGATTCATTTATGCAATGAGTGCACCTCAAAAATCTACATCATAACAGTAGTTTAGACGTTTGTCACAGAAAGTCTTCTTAGTTGCCTTTTTTCCTACCGAGCTTTAGAAATGATAAGAACATACATTTTAAAGGAAAACTTAAAATCTCTAGATTCATCCTTTGAAATCCATTTTTAAATCAGGCTTTGCATTACCCTGGAAATGGTACATCAAAATCACATTACAAAGTGTTTTCATTCGTGAATTCTAAAAATGCGTGCACTGTAATGTCTGTGTTCAAAAAGGTGAGTGATAGTTTAGAGGTTAAATATAAGTGTAGCATGTCCACAATCACATGTCCACATTCATTTATTTAATCTGCCATATTTATATTTCAGATGTCCTAATAGCAACACTAACTTGCAGGTGTTAATGAAAGCGAAGATGTCTGAAATGTCCATCTATGGAAATATTTTGAATTTTATATATCCACCCCATTACATGTGATTCATTTAAAAATAGGCTAATAATAATGGTTACATAACCAAGCTACATGGGGTCCTTTGTGCGACCCGGGTGGTGGGGGGATTCATTTAACCTCAGTGGTCTTAAACTGATCTTTTTACTTCTAAATACTATCATCCACAAATCCCTCTGCCTCCCTGAGGCCTTGAAATCGTCCTGAACTTCCCCTGTCCCAGAGACACACAATTAGATCAACTCACCTCGCGACTGTTTCGACTAAACAAACACGTGTAGCGTTCGCGAGGTAACCGTACCAAAATGAACTTTACCACAATGTTTAGCGTTGCATTAAACGGTACATTGATAAAACATAAATATGTTTCCTTATACCTCAAATTATAGATCATAAACATCGTTTAGGTAAAAAAGCGGATGATACTTGCACTTCAACCAATCGCGAAAATCCCTAACGTAGCAGAAATGCCAGAAAACTTGATCTCAAACGGTCTCAGTATCTGCTTTAACTATTTTGCTATTTATTGATAAAGGCACAGAGAAACGATATCGTTAGAATCACTTCCACTTCCTGACGAACCATATGTAGACGCATACAAACCCAATCAGAAACAATCCTACTTTCACGAGCTCGAGAATTTAAAGCGGCACTTAGAATAAACTGACGATGGATGTCACATGCAACGGCTCTTATGATTACGATTACGCCTATGAACATTTGGGGTACGTAAATAAATAAATGAAGCAGTCTGATGTGAAGGCCGTGTATGCAAATGAGAAGAAATGTCAAATTTGCATACATTTTCAGTGACCCCCGTCGCTGTCTTCCTCCAAGCGAACGCTGCCATCTCCTCTGACAGCTCGGGCCATTGTCCAGGCGCTCTGTTTTGAATACGGCCTGTCAGAGAGAGTGAGTCTGATGCGAGGTGACAGCAGACACAGCCTGAATGACTGACCGGCCACTGACACACACACACACACACACCAAAGATGTGCTCTGGGCCTAGCTGAAGTCCTAAAAGAAATACAGAATAAAAGCCACTCGATTATGCAAATGTTTCTGTTAATTTAATCAATTACATGTTGACTGTACATCAAAAAATATACAAGTAACCTGGAGGTCTCATATGCAAAGAGGCTTTTGACTGAAGCTAGAGCAAGGGGACAAGAAGAATCTTAGGGACAGGCTGTCAGTCAAGATTTTCAGTCAAAAACATGTTACACACTCATTGTGTGTGTTTATATATTATATACATATACATATATAATGCATTTAATTACATATAGGCATATTTTAGTTATTTATTCACCCATAAGTTGAGTAAAAAAAAACAGATTGGTTATATGAACACACCACGATTAATGTGTTTTGCATTTGGATTCCCTCTGCTGGACTTTATAGGCAATGCAGCAGGATCAATCCTAGAAATTGTGCTTAATTTATTCAGACCGTCTCTTATAGTCCGACCCCGATTAAATAAACAGGAGAGCTACTCAGTTCACAACTCAGTTCTTTAAAATGCATGAAGGTTTGGCTTTATGGTATTTGTAATTTAAATCTGCTTAAAGTGGGCTAGCATTTCGAAAATGCAAATCTGGGAACCGTGATTTGATCTGCACGATTAATGTATTCATTTATGTTCCAGGTCCCCACCTTGCATTCCGCTATTTAATTTAGATGAAGTCTTGCCTGGAGGTGATGAATTTTATAAGCCAAATATATTAGTGATAATGTCAAACGTCTGGTGGGCTGGTTGCCAAGAAATAGAAAAAAAAAAAAAAAAGGCCCATTCAACACAGATAGCAAAATAATGGCTTTTATTTAATGCAAGCAAATCATATGCTTTCATCTATATACTTTATTAACAATTTTGCATTAATTAATGTATAATAAATGTAATTTAAAGGAATATATATTACGAAAAAACTGATAATTAAGTGAGCCTAATATTTAATATGACTATTACAAAGTCTGATAATGTAAGATTTTTTTTTTTTTTGTAATTTAATACTTGTAGTTCATTATAATAATGAAATATGATTTAATTAAAAATAAATAATAATAATAATATACTTTTAACAATATATAATGTATATTAATGTATGATGTATTAATGTATTATAATACATTAATATAATGTATTAATCAGGTTGATTTATATATAATAATAAAAATTTTGACAAATAAAGTCAAGTAGAATATATTTATATTTTTGATATATTATATATATTTTGATTTGAATAAAACTATCAACTGTTAAAATTAAACTTATGTAATATTTAATCCACACGCATTTTTAGTTTTGCTTCAGGATCAAATCTGAAATCCACATTTAAGTCTAAAATGGTTTTATGCATTATTTATTTATTTATTTTTTTACATTGCATAATATTGTTTATGCTTTTTGAGGACGAGCACATGTCACATAACCTGCCATGACAAATTGTTCTCCTTCAGCCAAAATGACTGATTCATTTTTGTTTGTCCTGCAAAGTTTGATTAGACACATGACTTTTCACCATTTTCATTTCGTGTTTTTTCCGCTCTCGTTCCCGAATGTACTCATAGTTGTGGACTACAGGACATCTTGCGGACTTCTGCCAAGTGCTTGGGTCTCCACGCTCTCCATCTACAGAGGTGTGTGGAGCGGATGTAATTTTATTTGACTGCTGCACAGTTCACCTGAGGCGTCAGCTGCTGCCTGACACGCTGAGCATTTAGGGAGCTAACACATCTATTATATATACATGAAACCTAACTTGGGCACGAACGGCAGATGTTGCCAAAGACGCAAGTTTTGTTGTCGGCTTAGCGCAGGGAATTGTATAAATAGGACACGCTGGATGGCCGTCTACATTCGTATTGCTTGCAAACGGACTCACGTGCGTAAGCGTCCAAAGAAAGAACACGCAAAGGAGATAAGAGCGAATACAGCAGCGAATGTGGCCGGACGGTTTGGGAATGGAGATATTGGCCACGGTTAAAGACCTGGCTGTGAGCTGTGCGGACAGGAAACAGATTTCGCTCCTCAAACACGCCGTTCCTCAGCCAGATCCAGGCTGTGAGTTCGCTGCCAGCCACTGTTCACAACCAGCCTGGCCACAATCGCTGTGGAAAAAACCCAATTCTGTTTGTTGTGTCAATGTGCTGTACCAAAAAAAACAGAATAAACAACAAAAAAAACTTACAAGCCTGAAGTGGGATAGCTAAGGGGGGTTGGGTTGCCCACATGGGACAGGAGCCATCTCAAGCTGGACAGGTTCCCCATCATATGGCAGTCTTACACACAGCACATGGTTCTTGCTGAACATGACAGCCACAACAACTCTAAAGCCAAAGACACCGCGCTAGTTCTCCGTGCCATTTTGGAACGCGCGGATGGCTTGTCTTCAGTTGATGACTCGAGATAGCATGCGGTGTCTTGAGTGCCGATCCTTTGTCTGAATGTTTGATGACATCGAGTCTTGAGTGGAGCCAAAGATGTCGTACGACAAAAAGAACAATGCCGTTTCTTTCGTAACGTATGGTTTATAAACCTGCGTGTGGTCACCATTTGAGGGCTAAGGGACCACAGGATAGAACGTATAAAAAAAATTAGACCTTGTTCTATCATAAAATAAACTCTTTGTCATAGAGATAAAAAAAGGAGAAAAGTCTTACGTTGTTGTCCAGAGAAATCCTGGATGGAGGCTTTCAAAACTACCTCAAACTGCTCTTTTGAGCTAAAGTCTATAATTAACAGTTCTCTCTAGGAAGAAGCATTTTAAAGGGTTACTACACCCCAAAATAAATTTAAGATATTTTTGAATAAATAAATAAAAAAAGTATAAAAGACGTCATCTGAATGCTCCATCTGCCATCAGTGGTTCAACAGTAATATTATGAAGCTACGAGAATACTTTTTATATGGAAAGAGAATAAAAATAACAACTTTACTAAATGATACGGCACTGTAACATCACCGTAGCGCCATTTTGGATGGCATCTGGTTTACGCAATCAACGTGAGCTGTGTTAGATGCAATTGAAAGATGCGCTGTTTGTACAAATCAAAGCGTAAATACATGAACAAGACATATCTTTTCATTGTGCCTAACGCAGAACTTAATGCGTATGTAATGTGCGTACACTGGATTATTTACATAAATGGTGCTGTGGTGACATTGCGGTGTCGAATCTTTAAATAAAGTTGTTATTTTTGTTTTCTTTCTGTACAAAAAAGTATTCTCATAGCATCATAATATTACAGGTTGTAGTCGAACAAGGCTTTTACGGGTTTGGAATGACATGGCGGTAAGTGATTAATGACAAAATTGTAATTTTGGGCTGGAGTAACCCTTTAACAATGGAGAAAAAAAAAATGGAGTGAGAAAAGATATTTATGATGTTACATCGTTTTTGAAATAAATGCTGTTCTTTTAAAATGTGTTTATCATTATCAAAATGCTTCGGTCTTCACAAACATATTAAAAGAGGCTTTGCCCTCAGCCAAAACTATTTGCTAAGGAAGAAATAAGAGATTGCCCATTAGATTTACCCAAAACAAAATAGATCTGATGTTTAACCACTATAGAGACATCCAAGTCTGCGGCTGATCCCAGAAGATCTGGCTGAGGTGAGGCTGCTCTCGGTGGGTTTATGAGCACTGAACAGCCGCTGAGCTTTCTGAAAACTTTGAAGCAAACAGTTCTGTAATCACTAGAATATCGCACCACTGGAAAAAGCTCTCAGCCAATCAGATTAGAGGGCCATATATATATATATATAAATGAAAATGTTCTAATCAAAACTCAAATGTTTCTTAAAACGTTCTCCTCAAATAATGCTGTCCACTTTCATTTTAAAGCTCCGTACACTTTCGCATTTCTTTTTATCTTTGTGTCCATTTGTATTTGTACTTGTCCCTAAAAAAGAATAATCTTAAGACTTACTCTTAATCTTAAAGTACTCATCAAGAACGCTAACTATAAAGATAAATACATTAGCACCCAAACCTGCAAGCAATATTGTCTGTTAATTTCTCTATATAACGTTATCGCCCTTGCTGTGAACAAGTCTTTATTCAAACACTGTGTGAACCTTAAAAGAATCTAAATGACTGGCCCTCCAGTGAATTGTTGCAATAATCTCAGTATTATCAGGACGCTTGATATTTAATTACTCTTTATGAACAAATCAATAATTCAGCGGATCCGCTGAAGAAATAAAATCTGCACATACTTCATATGGCTACAGCAAAACTCTCCCACTGTCAAAACAACCCACAAAAGTATAATATAGATTATGTTCTCTGAGACGTTTTCAATTAAAAACTTTCAGCGTTGATAAAGTGTGAAATATTAGTGCCACTAACTACATTAGACTATGCAAAAATAATGTTACATAACTGGTTTCCTGACCATTAAGTCAAACAAATAGCTCCGCCCCAAACATGCTATTGGTCTATGCTGCTATGCTGACCACAACTCCAATATTTACTGTTTCTCTCAGCGCGTAAGGAAATATTTCAAAAGTAAACACAAAACTAAATCTATATCCTCAGCATTTGCCAAGTAGAGAAACAACAAGAACAAAGCCAGTTGTTGATGAATTTTGTCTAGGGGCCAAGGGCCAATTTCTAAGGTCAAATGCCAAACCTAGAGGCAGGAGGAGGAGGATGGGATTGCATCAGTGGCCAGTTGGAAACTGCTTTCAAGTGGATCTGCACAAGCCTGATAGCGCTCCAGCCAGCACGGAGTGACCAGGGCCAAAAAAACGCTGGCCTTCCCCTGACACTAAACTTCAAAAGGTGACAACATGTTCTCACGATTTTAAAAAAAGCAAGATTAGGCTGATTCTGATGGCGGCTTGTACTGTCTAAACATCTGAACCTGAATCCTTTTTCTATCTGTCTATCCAGACGCTGCACCATCCCGCACCAGATTGCCAGGCCCCCTCTCTCCGCCACACATCAGTACCCAGCCTGCTGCCTGCTCCCTGAAGGATGGACCAACACCTGCTGTTGGCAGGCACTGCCTCCCCCTTCCTCGTTTCCCCATGCACGGTCTTCATGAGCTGCAGCGCTTCAGGGTGAGATACCATGGGGGAAGAAATGGGCTTTTGGGAAGAAGGAGGGGTTCGTTGGGACCCTGCTTGCTCCGTTCAGTTGAACCGGCTCAAGGTTCTTCTTCTTCATTGCCCCAAGCCCCTAGTGTTCCGTCCATATGGTTGTCGCATCTTTTCTCCTCTGATTTTTTTTTGGTCTTGGTGGAAATTACTTGATGGTTGACCTGACCTGCATGCATTTAGGATGAAGGGGTGAAACTAACCAGAAAAAATGAACGAAGGAATAAATATAGCATGTGGTGAATACGCGGCCATGCGCATGAGTCAATGAGCCTCTTTCTTCATTGACTAATGGGTCATATTATGGTGCAATAATCCTGCTTCACATTAATTCATGGATACGGTTGTTTACTCAAGAGTTCATGGGTTACTTGAACAAAACTTTGGAAATCTCCGAAATATTCATTTCGAAACATTTTCACGTCATTCCAAACATGCATGACTTTCTATTTTATGGAACATATAATAAAACACACTAAATTTAAAATTGTGCACATTAAAAAAAACATAACTAATGCAATTGATATATTACATGATATATATAAGTAATTTTTTCCCTTTTGTTTTATGCAGAACAGTGTCTAAAATAAGCAATGAAACGAAGGTGAGCAAATGATGAACTAATTTCTACATATCTAATAAATAAACAATCAAATAAAACAAATAAAATATAAAAATAAATAATACAATTATAGTGTTTTCATTAAGATTTTTTTTTTTTATTAATGGATCCTGAATTATTCATGTTCACACTGCTTCAGCATATTGCATTTAAATGCGAGCTAGAATCAATGTGGCTATCTAGATACTTTCTGTCTACTTCCAATCTGAATAATTGGGGGTTCAGTGACAAGATCAGCAGCCTTGGCTCTCAAAGGCAGTGTAAAGACAACATATGAAACCTAATGAGATTTATGAGACCAAACACACATTTGGAAGTCCAAAGTTGTTGCCAAAAAAGAGAAAAATATAATTTAGTTTTTCCTCCCGAGGCAATACCTCAGAAAGGCCATTGAGCTCTTGCTAAGAGCATCTGCTGGCCTATGCTAATTTCAGGCCTGAATTTTTGAAGCCCAGTATGGAAGAGTCCTTTGGCTATATTTCATGCACGCATCTAGGTTAAAGGACAAGGGGAGGTTGAAATGACCGAGTGGACACGAAGGCCAGTAGTGGAGCTGATCTTTAAACCCTACACAGGGGAAACTAGGACAGTATTTTAGCATTTACTGTATGTCCATAGCACTCAACCAAAAGAGAAAAAAGCTGGACATCCGAGGCTTCACAAAAACACATAACCAATTAAAAACATGTACTTATGAAGTTAACTCATTTCTATCGACAGCTCTCCTTAATCATGTCATTACCCAGCATCTGTCTGAAGGCAATATAGATCAACAGGAAAATTAGAAAAAATTGCTTCAATGCAAACACGGCTTCCATTAAAATAAAAAAAACAGGCCTGCATTTACAAGAATAGTTCAAAAAAATAATTAAACAAACACTTCTTCAAATTACAATAAGCAAATCAATTTCCAAAAGCAGCAGAGTTCAAATGTGTGCTTGGTTGCAAGAATGGCGCGAATACTATGACAGTTTCGCCTCGCGACTATGTTGAGCGATGTGAGCAGAGGGAGCGGTTTAGACGCATAATTGAACGTTTAAAGAGGACAAGCTTGGGGTAATTACGCTAATTAAGAGCAGTAACTAATGAAGCCATCCCTCCCGCGACAGAGTCACAGTCCCTCGTACCATTACTCGCCATTAATCTTCCATAATCACCTATGTCGCGCGTTCGGGACATCCAGGCATGCAGCAAAGCATTTTGTGACAGCCAGCCAATGCGAGGAACATTTCAGTCCTCACAATGGCTTGTAATATCGCCCAACGATGAAATAGCCTTTAAGAGTATCGTTCACAGACCAGGCATACTAATTTAGTGCTGTACTGTAGCGCTCGCTGCCAACTAAACTGATACACGCGGTCTCTTTCTAAAATGATTTGAACTGTTTCACTGCAGGGCATTCTGGGCATGGACCACCACTTCAAAACAACCCTCAGTGGCTGCCATCCAGCTTCCACTACTTTTTTTTTTTATTTTCTTTCACAGTTCAAAATATATAAATGACAGCACGGAGCCAATAGTGTTTTACATAATAATGAACAGTGATTGGAGGATGGCTGTACAATTGCATTTTGCATCTTGACTATGCTAAACATATTCACGTTATGTAAATGGATACAAGCACGGAAGTACAATCAAAAAAAGTCAGAGGCATGGAAAATGGATCGCTGATCAAGAAATTAGTGATATAAGAGAAAGCATTTGATAAATTTAAGCTAAAGAAGAAAATTAATGATATTACTGATGTCAGATTTTGTCTGAAACATAACCATTTATCGCTGCAAAACGATTAATTACATACAAAATAAAAAACAAAAATTGTAAAATAAAAAATGTGTACTGTTTATTTATTATGTATTTATAAATACACACATTTTGAAAATATGTACATGTGTATACATTTATATTATATATAAATATATTTAATATATAAAAAATATACATATTTTTCTTAAATATATACATAATAAAAATACACAGTACAGGCATATCACGTAAACAAAACCTTATTTTGGTTGCGATTAATTATTTGACTGCACTACGGTTTTTCTGCCTACTGATGACAGCTGTATTGTTTCAACATTTAGATAAACAAGTTACCTTACAACAGCTATCTGACGGTTCATCTGTAGAGTGGCAGCCGGAAATTAGAAGATTTTTTTTTATAATTCAGACAGCATTTACTTGATCTAAAATCCGAGAAACATAGTAATATTGTGAAATATCATTACATATTGGGGCAAGTATGATTTTAAAAAATGATTCCGCGAGGATTCGTTAAACTGATAAAAGGTATAATTAAAAGACAAATGCTACTTTCAGTATTTTCACCAAGAGTATGTACTCCTAACTTATTTTTTTTAAACACATCAGCTAAAAAGACCGTGTGTAGTTTATGCTGTGGAACAAAACATGAAAGCTTTCGGCTTGAAATTGCTCTGTGCTAAACTTTTGAGTTCTCATTCTCCTCAGGGCTACAATTTTGTTGTTTACTAGCCCTAAAAAACTTAACGTGCACTCACAAAAACACTATATGCCGTCACATCCTCCCACCATACGTTACTGCAATCAGCAGTTTCGAGTTCACTCGCGAAAGTTCTTGTAAATCCTTTGCTTTTTTCCCCCAAGAAACTTTAGACTGACTTCCGAAGGCCTTCGATCTCATTATTTCCATTACCAGTTTTGTATTCTTCCCTCGTTTCTCACCCTCTTTTAGAGGCTTAGTCAAAGCCTGTTTAAAAACGGTTGTTGTTTTAGTAATAATGCAAAATGCCACCGCCACAAAGAGATGATCTTCATTGGAGACAAGAACACCTAGATGAGCTCTGTGGACAGACACCGGAACCAGACGCACACAAACACACACACACAAAATCTAACATGTGTTTAAAACTGAGCTGGAAATTAGTTCCGGCCAGAGAAGAACTGGCCCCAACTAAGCCTGGTTTCTCCCAAGGTTTTTTCCCCTATTCTCTCATGGATGGGGTTTTGGTTCCTTGCCGCTGTCGCCTCTGGCTTGCTTAGGGACACCTGATTTCTAGTGATTATCGTCGTGTTGACTACAGAGACCGTCTCTGCTTTTGATAACTAAATAGTTTAATTCTCGTCATTATACACTACCACCACTCTGTTCTCCTACATGATCATGTTCAGTTCTTTGCTACGATCCGTATTGTTAAAAACGCTATATGAATAAAAGTGACTTGACTTCAACTATAAACACAGTTATATTCATGCACATGTTGCAATCAGGGAAGCAAAGCAATCACCCCGGATTCAAACCTGCGTTAGGCTTTCCACCGCACATGCACTAACCTCTAAGCCACATCTCAGTTAAATATTTACTGACTCGTTTGCATTTTCTTTTCAGGCCTTAGGTTTCTCAGGCTGTAGCTCAACACTGATCTCGGACAGCGATGCTACCTATTAACATTTAAACCTAGCGGACGGCTGGATGTAAAAAGAATCACTTTACAGGCCAGCGGTGACACTCTTTAAGCCTTAACCTTGGTGTCCAAGCCCAGGCCTGTTCCAGAAGTCACCACCTGAGTCTGACACCAGACCCGACGGCCTACGGGGAGGTAACAAGGTGGGAGGGCAGCTCCCCAGGCAGGCAACTAGATAGAAAACCAATGAAAGCAGGATTGCTTAGGTGCTAAATATATCGGTTTGCAACTTAAAAACACAGAAGGAACTTGCATAACTCAATCAACACGGACTGCAGGGAACACCGGAGCCAAGCTAAAAACACACTTCTGTCGACAAAGCAGGAAGGTGGTTTGGAAATCGACCATCCTTTGGGTTTATGAAAGAACAGTGGCAGTATCACAAAGTGCAGAGGCTTTTTTAATGCCGTCTCCAGGGGGGACGGCGCTACACCAGGCCAGTGTGACTGCCAGACAGCTCTGCTTGTCTGTTAATCTGCGCTCGCTGTGAAAGGGGGGCAAGCGGACGGCGCTGCCAAACACGAGACGCACTGCAGATGGCAACACTTCCATATTCTGTTTCTTTTCTGGCCGACTTTCCTCCTCACCCGCCGTTATTCATATGCATGAATGTGCTGTGAATAGGAGCGCCGTCGCTTTCCCCGATTTCTGTATCTCTGTTTTCTTCCCCCCTGCAGTTTCATTCGTATCTGCTAACGCTCCGCATTCGGTGAGGTTCGGACGCGCCGCGTTTGCAAAACGCGGAGCGTACATGTCTCAAACGAGCACGATGGAGATGTTACTTACAGCCAGGGTAAAGCATGCCCGTGGCACACTAGCTCAAAGTGCTTGTGATGCCCGCATGCTTTTTCTGGGTTTGTGCCGCAGCTCTGCGATGGACATCTGCTGGGGCTTGGTGAACATATGTTTCCACGGCGCTCCATTTCCAAAATGAAAAACATAATGTCTGTCCAATTAAATATGCAAAAAACAAACACCTTTTTAACTAGCTCAAAAGACATTTTGTCGTTTTGAAGTTTCATATTTTGATTTCGTGACTCTTCGGCAACTTTTCACGCTGACAACCGTTCAGAGCGTTTCGAACAGGATATTGTGAATTTTTATTTTATAATTAAAAAAAACAAAACAAAATTAAAATATCTGTGAAAAGTGAAAAGCTGCACACTTGTGGTAAACAAATCCATCAAGGCATTTTAGCTTAAAATCGTCGCTTCTGGTTCATAATAACACCTTTACAAGTGCCCTCTCACATCAAAATCTACCAGTATATTTGTTTAGAACTATTTCCACTTTTGTAAATGATGCTTGATTTGTGCATATTTCTCTCCTGATTCAGATAAGTTCACTATTTTTTTGCAGTTTTCACTATTGGCTTGGAGTAAAAACATCTTAAAGACGTATTTTGTTTATTACAAATACACAGCTTTTATTTTCACTTTGGAGTGGTATGGATTACTTATTGAGATTGAGCTTTTTGGACTCTCGTTCTGACGGCACCCATTCACTGCAAAGGATCCATTTGGCTGAACAAGTAACTAAGCAATTCTAATTTCTCCAAATCTGTTCCAAATAAAGAAACAAACTCATCTGCAACTTGGATAGGTAACGGATGGAAAATCTTTGAATGTTCAATAGCTCAAAAAAATTATTTGTATTCCTAATAACTATACTAAACTCATCACCACTAGCGCAGTGTATTGTTATGATCCCGACCACGACTAAATTAATTGCATTGTTTGATCCGAGCCAGTCCAGCGTGAAGTCTGTCGTTTGTCCAGTTAGCACATGGATATGATTAACTGTGGCAGGAGGCATGAAAGCACTGAGCCTTACTGTAGGCTGATCAAATTAATTATGCTAAATAGCAAAACAGGGAGAAGGCCAAAACTACATTGTTCGATGTGATCGGAGCTTGGTCCACACTAACTGCTTAACAACACTGACTGCTATAGCTAAACATTACAAAGAGTGTCATTTTAGCATGCAGTGTTTTATGTCACAATATTTAAATTTGTCACAATGTGTAAAAGCATTTTGATGCATATGTGACTGAGCATCACATTTCATCTGGAACACTGTAAAAATCGAACTGGTTGACATTATTTTTTGAGGGCAACAAGGAATTGTTTTAAAAACGTAACATTAACAGCTAAAACATGTCCCCATATGCTTAGACCAAGCATGGCAAAATTATTCAAGCTCATGTCCCTCAATTTAAAATTGGTATTACAATTGTTAATCCGTCAAATTTGTCGTCAAAACTTTGAGTAGAAAAACAGAAGCCTCACAGAAGGCCTCCGTTCAAGACTTTAATGCGATACGTTTTAGGCTTTGTTGGCGGCAGATCACCTTCAGTAGCCCACTGTCCTTCTCGTCCCCTCCTTTCTACAGTACCTTTCTCCATTTTTCCTAATTTACTCTCATTTTTCTCTCCACACCTTATCTTGCACACAAGGCCTTCTGCCAAAATCTCAATATGTTGAGCACCTATTGTGACGCTTTTCAATTAATGCCTTCATTCATCACCGTACAGTGATCTAATTCTGGATGTCCCTGTTCTAGAGGGAACAGTGTGCTACGATTTATGATGCCTGGGATACAGTAGCTCGGTTTACCCTGATAAGACTTTTTCATCCAATCATATCTAATAAATTATGTCAAGCAGGCCTTTAGACTCATTATGTTTGTGAACACATGATGATGACAGAGAGTCATCATAACATTACACAGCTGTGTTTTTCTTCAAGTATGGGTACTAATTTATTCAATTGTCCACTTTTTATTATTTTTTGAAACAGCATAAGCACTTTCTCCACATTGTCATTTATATTATCTTACAATAAAACCGCTGACACCTGCTATGCTAATTTGGCAGCTAACATAAGACAAACAATATTGGGACTAAGCTTCATTGGGGGCAATGCAGAATAATGCATTGGATAAATATCGTATATATGTGCCTAATATGGTTTTAAGCTAAATACTATGACGTCACTAATGACGTCAGTAAATCTTACATATTTTTTTTTAACGCCTATATATCTCATTGTAAATTTATTATTAATTTACTGGTAAATTTTACATTCATAAATGTAAATTTTCGAAGAAAAAAAAAAAACCTTACTTTTTTATTTTCCGAGAGACTTTGATAGGTATGTGTCCTCTTTAAGAAATTCTAATAATTCTATTGCATGTAATACTCTTTCATGATGTACATCCTACTGTATAAGCTATGCTTTGAATTAATGTAACCCTCGTTGTCTTTTTGTTAATATTTGTTGTAATACAGAGTTGTAATTGTTGTTTATTGCATAATAATAATAAAAATAAAACGCCTATATATCTTTAAGATAAACAACAATGTATTTTGTCATGGGAGGCCTATTAGTTAGAAATATTTCTTGACCTCCGAGGCAAAACCAGTCGTCTTCTTCTTGGTATTTTTAAAAATGGTGGATGGCAAGCGTCCTACGAAATATGCGCGTGCGCTGAACGTGGGTTTCCCGTGAAAACTAACAGGGGCGCGTGAGAAAAAGGTTTGAACGGTGTGGAACATGTCATTTTCCCTGGACGCGTCCTAGCCAGGATTTCTATAAAGGTAACGTTATCCTAGAGGTTTTGGCTTGGTTTGCGTGATACCCGATCGGCATGACATCTGTTTCTTACGTTTTATAAACGCTTTTGAGATACAAACCATACGCGCCAGTTTGGGAAAAATGCCTATTCAAAGAGCTATTTTATTTAGCCTAGTTCGCGAGTACTTAAATGTATGACACTGCCTATAGGCTAGTATTATGGTATTTGAACACGAGGACATGGTACCATTGTCAAATACTGATCTTTTTTGACTAACTTATAATTAAACATGCGAGTGTCTATCTATCTTTTGTCTCTGATCTAAATAAAAAATAAGTACATCATTAAATGACTAATTAATTAAAATATAGTTGAAAAACTATAATAAATTCTATTTATTTTACAGGACTGAAGAGATGGTGTGATGAGTGGGAAGATGAGTGAAGGTCAAGACAACAGTGCTGAGGATGCTGCTGGCTGACATGGGACATCTCAGTGACAGCTTTGGCCGCCATTCATCGCCATTCTCTGTGATTAACTATGATGTGCCAGGATGGACATCACTGAGGCGGGTATATTGTAGGGCAAGAGCCCTGCACCATGCAAACCGCCGATTGCCTTAAATGGCAGAATGGCACCACATCTTGTTTTGGGGAGATGCAGCACTGTGGCATTTGGCATACCTTATCAGCATTTGGCCGGCATTCATAGTGTCTGCAGGGCTTTTTTTCTTCCAGCGTCCCAGTTTTCGTACTCATGCAACATAGCAAATCCTTCAAAAGTTGTATGTTTTTCTTGACTCAGCCATCAACTTTCCACTAACAGAATTGATGAAAGCCTTCAAATGATCCATTATGATGTCTTTAAAGATCTGCGGGTATAAATAGCACTGAAGGACACCTCCAGAGAAAGGTTATCTGCCAAACCCATCATTAATCTGTTGCGTGGGGTTAATTGTCTCAGAGTTTGCTCTCGTGTCAAGACGGTAACAAAATGACCATCTCTTTAAAGGCATTTATCAACTCCAATATTTACAGGAAAAGTTGCCTGGGTGTGATTATAATGAACGCGAAGCTGATCGAGCGCATCTTGGCTACGTGTAGATGCTCGAAGCAGATGGTCCTCGTGGCCGTAGCTCAAGCCTCTTCTCTTTACCCGACTTTCTTATCTCTGCCAGGCCCTTAGTCTCAGGCTGTGCGCTTCTGGCACCCGTCACGCACGATATTTTTCACGCACACAGGCTATATCGCCCATAAACACAAACAGATATGTGCGCACTGGGACCAGCTGTCCCTTTCGTTTCACGTTTTTGCTTGTATTTGTATTATTTCCACACCTTTTTGAATCGAATTTCCAACTTGCAGCAATATTATAAATCTCTATGAATACCAAGGGCCGTGTTTTTCCAGACACATGCGGCGCGGCTCCAGTAAATCATTCTGGATTTCATTCTCATTGATTCCAGACAGGTTTTTTCAAACAATGGGTGCATTATTGGATGGTTTTCCCTGGCTTCCTCTGGCAAATTGAAACATTTTGGACCGCGCCGGGGCAGACGACCATGCGGTGTGTTTCTAATTGGTGGAGCGCATTTGCAGCAGGTCCCTATTACTTCCTATGTTTAGCGTTTGTCTAGCAGGCGAAATCAAGCGGAAGTTTTCCACAGTGGCATTAGGCTTCTATTTCTCTCACATTAAAGGCTTATTGGGAAGTAGCCTTGTCATCCCTTGTCTGCTGTAGTTTAAGCCCTCGTATCTGTATTTGAGCGGCTTGGAGAATTTCTGCATGTGACTTTTCAAAGACATTGTTGAGGTATCAGTCATAACAGCCGAGTAATATCGATGCTAACAAGACCACAGATGACGAGGAACTGTTTATTTGGCTTCATGCAATTCCCTTTACAGTTTAATAACCTGGAACATAATGGCATCTGCCAACAATCAGAAGGGAGAATGCATGGAAGTAAACACCGCTTCTTCCTGGTTTTGTCAAATGCGCTCAAGTTTGCTCCGCTAGACATTTTCTTTAGTCTAGGATTGTATTCTAGGATGTCGAAACTATTCCAGGCCATGCACAGGAGTGTTATTGGTAACAGCTGATAATCTTATTTTATTATTTTATCTAATAAATGATATTTTGTATGATTTGATGTTAGTAGAATGGAAACTTTAAATTTGGCATGAAATGAACATTCACGGTTTAATTTTTGGACTATTTTTTCAATCAAAATGTCAGTTTTTCATAAGCATCAAACTTCACTGGATTTCTCATCTCCTTTTGTTTGCTTAAACCTTAAAAAAAATATATATATATAAAATAAAAAACTTTTTAAAGTCACCTGCAAGTTTCAGATCAGCCTCCATTCAACAAAAAAAAAAACTTGATAGAACGATGTCTCCACCCTAAATTCTTTTCTTCCCTTTTTGATTATCCACGTAACTCAAATGGACGTGACAATATTGAAGAAAATTCTTTTAATTCATCACAACTTAAATGCAAAAAATTCACAAAACATCATATTATTGCTCTTTCATAGCTCGGAAACTTTTAGTTTCTTTAGGATTGATAAAAATAGCCAAAATACTACATGAAACTACAGACATTTATGATCGTACAGAACATTTTGGTTGTCATACTCAAATTCATAATTAGATAATTATGTAATAATTTCACATAACTGAAAAAGATGTAGATTAAAGTGTTTTTACTTCCCCTTTTTTTCCCCCATAATAAGCGTAACTTCCTTTCATAAACTAATGCAAATGTTTCAGGATTTCATAAACAAATATATATCTCTACAAATATATTTTCTCCCCCGTTTTATTCGTTTCTAAAATGTAATTCCTCACCATAGTTATTCCATAGTTTCACTTCTTTGACACGTACATCTATGTGTAAAACTGTTAGAAACGTTAATATAGCGTGGTTTTGCACGCGTGTCGTTCATGGTTCACGGTCTTCCAGCTGGCGTTTTCTGAATTTTGATCTTCATTTCGGCACTTGTACGCTATAGATCTATACCTTGCAAATTTCAGACCTGTCTTTGATCTGCTGAGTTTCCAGTGATATAGAATAACTGAATGTGAAGGTTTGGGCATTGCTAGGTGGCAGAGTACTTTTCCATTGCTAAAACTTGTGCCAGATGAAAGAACAAAAGTAAAACAGATGTAGACGATCATGTTTTGGAGCATTGTAAGTAAAATAAGATTAGCAAGAAGCATACATGCACATACTTTTTAGATTTTTCACATTGATATATATGAATGCAGAGAATTTAAAAAAAAAAATGTATTGAGACTAAGTTTTGAAAAATCAAAGCTTATGATAAAGAAATCAGTCATTCGAATGTCCAACGACTATATTTTTGTGTAAATGCATGTTGTCGTATGCTTATCTACAGTGTTTGATCGTTTATTGAACCTGCTTGAATACAGTTCTTTCTTCTTTGCCTTTAATTTATAGGGAAAGGGAGCCAGCTGTATATTCAAGCATATCATATTCCTCATCAAGAGAAAGTTTATTAAGGTAAGATTATACTAAAAAATATAAAAAAAAATAAATAAAGTGTTGCATGTGAAACTTGAGAGCTAGTTTAATCAAAGCAGTTCAGACCAGTGCAAGAGTGCCTTCTACTGGGCAACCGAGGAACGTTTTGTCAATTTCTTTTTGCGTGCACATAACAGAAGGTGTCAGTTTTATCTTCTTAATTCTTATTAAAAAAATCAATAATTGGATTTCAAATTTCAATTTTTTTAAAATTATTATTTATTAAGCCAAATTAGTTTATGGCTGGTAAATAATGAGCTTACTGCTCTACAGTGCTCAACACGCTCTTTATTTAAATGCATCTCTCCTCATTTATATGCAGTTTGGATCCACAAAACTGTTCCGAAGCGATACCACTTAAACCGACAGCATTGTTGAAATGATTACCCCCCCCAAGCTTTCATACTGAGAGGGCTGTAATTGCATTCCTGTGCAATGTTAGCCCATTCTTTGGCTGTGTGTGTACCCCGATGACCTGTGAGATGTATATAGTAAACAGTGCTTGCTGGCCGTATGGCACGGCTCCCAATAAGGGCTAGTGTCCAGACCCCTGCCGTTCTGTTCACAAGATTATCTGCCGTATTTCTACGGTCGACCGCGACTGTTATTTAAAGGCAAAAAGTTAAAGTAGAAATTACAATTAAATGTATAATAATAGTAAATAAAGCTAAAATAATCAAATATATTTAAAAAGCTTATTTTATTAAAACGGCTATTTCATTGAATTTTATACATTTACTTTATTATAAAACTATTTATTTTTTTTTGGTTCAAGTGTGTGTGTTTTTAGTGTATTACATCAAGATGACTGATAATTGAATCACTTGTTTTTTAAAAAAAATCTTCTCATATGTTTGCCGCTCACTTTTTTGCGATTAGCGACTCAGACCTTCGGATATGGGTTACCTGTGGTGCTCAACTTCTCCTTTCCCAACAATGTTCCCAATATCTCCGGCTAAATCACATTCCTCAGCCATCGTCACAATGGGAGAACTGTTTGATGCTTAGTCTCTCCCTCTCTCGCCCATATCTCAGGTATTCCCCTTACTTAAGAACCTGAAGCACCCAGACCTCCTGTAACCTCTGTCGCTACATCACTTTTGAACTTGGGAGGACAAAAAAAATGCATTTAATTTGTATATAATATAAAAAGAAAAATATATAATATAGAAATAATTTTAGAGTGTTTTATTGTAAAAGAGACTCACTCTCGGAGGTCAGGACTTTCACTTTGTTAATCATTTAAAGTAACATTGTTTCAATATCTCAAAAAGCAGAACTGTCAATAGGCGCAAAATGTTTTTGTTGGTGCGCTCTACATTTTCGGAAATAAATTTGCCCTCCCCAAAAAAGAAACCTTTTCCGGCTCAGGGGGATGAAGTCCAAAACAAAACATTGCATGATAGTCTTTAAGTAGTTCCATCTGTCCAGCAGAATTTCAGGCTAATAGCCTGTGGCGCATCAGTCCGTTCCCTTAACTCCCGCAACCTGACTCTGTCCTATTAAATCTCTCCACTCCTCCAAAAAAAAAAAAAAAACTAGTGAATGAAGGACAAAAAGATCTTGAGCAGACCCAAGTCAACTAAATAGTGATGATGATGGTGACGATGAAGCGCGAGCCCTAATTAAGGAGAAAAAAGGACCTCAGGCACTCAGTGATGTGGAAAAAAAGGGCTCATCATTGTGGTGTATTTTTTTAAGGACAGCTCGCTCTGTGAGCAGATGACTGCCGCTCACCTTGCCACGGGGTCTGCGTGAGATTGGTTCATTGTCAAGGATTTTTTTTTTACCCATGATTCCATATGGTATGGAGTGGGCTACATGTTGCCCAACATGCCAGTGCAAATGTTTTCTCAATTAGGTGTCTTATCTCCGGTGAGTGCACTAGCATCAGATGAAGCTTGCTGACAGCGTAATGGCAGCTAAAACCTCGGAAGGCTCCATCAAATGGCAGCTCTGCTACGACATCTCGGCCAGGACTTGGTGGATGGTAAGTTGGCAGCGAATGAACCTTTTTTTTTTTTCCTTTCTTGTTCTTTTTACCTTTTTTTTTTTTTCGTGAAACTCTCCTCCGTTTTTTTTTTTTTGTTTGTTTTCAATGCGCACACAACAGCCTTACTTTTTTCGAAACTCCGCTGTCTTCAGTTTTATATCCAGTTGGTGGAAATTAGTTTTTTATTATAGTTTCGTTCCGCCTTAATAACTCCTCCGTGGCTCCTGTCACATTTGTCTTCTTTGCTCGCTCTTTAATGTACTCCTCTTTTATTGTCCGAGATGTCAAAGAACAATTGGCTATTTCTACAACTGACAAAAGCCCTTTTGTCACTTTCCGCGTCTCATTCATTACTTTTTCACTGCTGTCAGTCCGTATCCGCAAACGAGACGTCCCGCGCGCGTGTTTCTCTCCGCAAAGTCTGCCGAAGTTTTGCGCAGGAGTCCAAAGAAGGAAAAACAGGACAGATCCTTCGCATCGGTTCTTTTAATCCCTTGTTTACACTAAGGTTTTGTGGTCCACGCGCGGTCGCTCGGTGCTCTGCTTCTCGGCTTTGACACTCCGTCGCTGCAATTAAAGCATGGAGAGGAGGAGAAAAAAAACTGAAAAAAAAAAACTCCAAAGTGTTCTGGGACAAGACGGACTCTGCGCCGGGGCAGATTAACTTGCTTGTTGTGGTCAGTGAGGCCAGACAACCTTTGACATAACTGCCGCTCCACCAGAAATGAAGAGAGGTGAAAGTGGGAGAGGAAAAAAAAAAAAAAGCGAGCGGTTTGTAGATCGCAGCGAGATGAGGAGGGGTAGGGATTCACAATAGTCTATTGTGGCCGGCAGTTACAAATGAGCCGAGGCACATGAAAGGCTTTCCTGGGTTCATTAGGCATTGATTCATTCACCCGGCTTGAACTTTAAAGACATTATTGCCTCCATTATTATAATTGGTGTTTTTTGAGCAAACCTGCATGGTGTCCCAAAGAACTTTTTGTTTGTTGCAAACACTCCTTGAACACAAGGTAGCTGCGTCGCGCGGGGACAACAACTTCTTATTTCCCAGTTAGGGGAGCGTAAAACTTCAGATGTCGGATTGCGTCTCTGCCCTCCCCGACCCCTTCCACTTTTCCCCTTTAACCAGGGTCACACAAGCTTGTCTCTCTGTGTGACACTGCTGAGGAAAGTTGGTGAGAGAGAAAAAGAGTCTTTTTTACCGGCTTTATGGGAAACTGCTTGAGCAGCCAGATTAGAGGAAGAAAAATGTTAGATTGTGGTGTCTGGGTGAAGGGCTTAATGGCATTTTCTGTGAAGTTGAGGGCGGTAATGTGTGTGAACTCTACTATGTGCTGCTTAATTAGATTAAAGCCATTGTAATTTTGGAATTTTCCGAAATAGATTTTAGATTATTGTTAGTCGTTCTGTATTTAATTTTTTTTTTTTTTAATGATTGTAAATTGCACTTTCTATAATATATGTGTGTATAATTTTATATTATATTATAGTTATATATCATTTATGTGCTATGAAATTAATTTGGATTGCAAAGATATAAGAGACAATGGATGCATGACTTTTTTCAGTCTTGTTGTGCTGGTGTTTATTTGAAGATTGATTTGTTACTGTAAAATCTCAATGTACTAGTGTTTCAATGCTGAGTTATATTAGAATATTAGTGTCTCTTTTGGTAAAGTGATTTAACATGATTTGAAATTCTGGAAGCACGTTTTTAATGTAAATACATTGGATGGTTTGCTTGAAATTTGAAAGATAGGTTTGAGTTTTTAAACTGTTTTTTTTTGTAATGCAACACGTGGCCATGTTTGGATCAGAAGACTTTGCATGCATTCGTTATCGGTTTGTTACATTTCAACACATAGATCAAAAGTAGTGTATTTAAAAAAAATACTATAAAACAGAACTTAATATTAGTTATTTCTTTTCCAGTTACCCTGTTTTTTTTTTGTTTTTTTTTTAAGTTTGATACTTTCCTGTGAATAAAAATCTGCTTATATTACTTAAAAAAATATATATATATTTATATATATATATCATTCAATATTTGATCAAATAAATATTTGATTTGGGAATGAATTTTGTGCTTAGATTACACGGTAGTTTTATATATTTGTAAAAGAAAAAATGGGCACAGTATAACTACAGGATTATTCTCTCTATGGTCTTTCTCTAATTTCGAAGTGAATTGTTGAATTTCAGCCCACCTTTTTTTATTTTTTCCCATTCTTGCTTTTTCAATATCTAAAAATATGCAGACAACAAATATGCCTCTGTTTAATTCTTTAATTCTAAAATACAAGCTTTAATTGATATTCATAGCTTATCATTTGTTTAGTTCGTTGCTGCTGTCAGATCATGTTTTGTTCTTCGTAAAATAAGGATAGCAGCAAGACTGACATCCTCAAAGAAAAATAAGCAAATACTCATCCATATCTATTATAAAGCTTATTTAGTTGCACATAAAAATGATTTTGCTGCAATTAACACCGCTTGTTCTTCTGAGGTGCTTTCACTTTTGGGGCGCACCGGATCAGGGGGTGATGTCCACTCACTAGTGCGCTAACGCTGCAATGATGGGATCCCTTACCACCTGAGGGGCTAACGGGATTTTACCCTCTGTACAATTGGCGCTTCTCTAATCTGCTTGTCAGTGAGCAGACACCCCCGAGAGGCACAAAATTTGAGGGCGAGCGTCGGAGGGAATAGGTTGAGGGCATAAAATCATTATATGATCGCTGCTGTCAGGGTCCACCGACGTACGCCGCCTGCAGCTCTAACGCCACCGATCAAATTAGGTTAAAAAAGAGACAAAAACACTGTCCTCCGTGTTAATCGTGCCGTTTAAATATGTTTAAGTTTTGAGGAGAAACGTATAATTATAGCGTGCGCCCAGCTTGTTAATTAAAGTCTTAAGGCGACCTTGAGTGGACGTAATGGAAAATAAATTATTCACGATTTTGCGATTATTTCTTTTATTGGATTTAGATTATAAGAACTTTTTAGAGAGATGGGAAATTATGTTTGATTGCTTGCGCCCCTTCATTTATTGGTTAATAAATCAAATACTGATAAATCATTAAACACACACTGCTAGCACAGTTTAATTGTGTATTTTTAAACGTAGTAATAAAAACGTTCTTGCGTATTAAAATAACTCACAGCTGGAGTTTTAGCAGGACGCTTGTTGTAGTTTAACAAAGCGGTTTTATTATGACGCAACATGGCTTTAAAGCGCACTTGACAAATCCATCGTAGCATTTTGTTTAACTCAACTTCCCAGTTTTGCCGCCTGTTGTCTGGGTAGTGTGTGTGTGTGTGTGTCACGTCGTAGTGGAAGATGTTTCTAATTTGGCCTCCACTGTGGACTACGGAGAAATGATTAGAGTGGAGGAAATTGGAGGATTAGAATTGTCTGCTTGAACTTCCTGAGCACCGCATGCTCTCTCAGTGTCTCTGCTCTGGGACTTCCAGGCCGAGCCCTGAAGCGAGGGAGCAGCTTCTCTATCCCACTCGCTCAGACCTCCAGAGCTGGGCTGGTGCTCAGGGCACACACTGAGCTTACAGTGACTCTCAATCTGTTAATGTGCGCCACGTTACCAGCTCTGAATGACTCACCACCCACCTGATGGAGTCGGAATTAATTTGTCAATGAGTGACAGAGCAGCACCTTTAAAAAAGCAGTTTAGAACTTGAAGTCATTTTTAACTTTAAGAGACATTCTGCTTGACTTAGGCAAAGTCTCTAATATCCGTTCATATGTTTAATGTCTTTTGTAGAAAATGTGCCCGGGGGTGTCTTTGCCTCTTTTGTAATGTGATGTATATCTGCTTCATGAGCCTAGTGTTTGATGCCCAGTTCCAAGAGCACTTTTCGTTACTTGTTTTTATCTTCTGATTATATTTATGCATATATATTTCTGCCCTC
>JAUMHP010000079.1:5592214-5605700 GCA_032361065.1 Enteromius trimaculatus | reverse complement strand
ACACACACACACAGACCTCGCCCCGCTATATTAAAACTGCCAGAAGCTGTGAAATGCATGTTCGAATAAATTAATGCAGTGATGGGCTCTGAGAATATTGACAGGTGAATTTTAGCGTTTTCTGAAGCTCGCACTTGGCACGCGATTGTTTTGTTGGCGTTCCATCAAGAGATGCGAAGAAACGAGGATCAGATTTGGACGTGGCTCTGTGTCAAAAAAAAAAAAAAAGAAAACAACAGAGGAAGTAAAGGAAGCTGAATTTGGAGTCGGTTCAAGATATTAACTGAGAAACCTTTGTGTCTTATCAAATATGCTGGACCATTTTGCAGTGTTTTTCAAAAATAGGTGCTTCATGTTGGATTCTCACTGTTGTTGCTTTTTAGAGAGATGTGCTTTCGCATGAAAGTTATTATTTTAAGAAGCAGAATTTAATATGTGTGTGTGTATGTGTATATATATACGGTGTATATATATGTGTGTGTATATATATATATATATATATATATATATATATACTGTACATATATGTGTGTGTGGGTGTATATATGTGTGTGCCTGTGTGTGAATAAATTCTACTAAAAATATTTTTTCTATTTTTTTCGTTTTAAAAATCATATAAAAAATATTTTATGTATGTTATGTGTATATATATTTATAGGTGTGTGTGTGTGTAAGAAAGTAAATAAACCAAATTTCTTTAAAATCACAAAATATTTCATGCATGATGTGTGTGTGTGTTACAAGATAAAAAAATAAATATGTAACATGCAGGTATTTATTAAAGTAAAATGTTATCTTTTTCTATATTAAATATATTTAGATAGTATAAAACGTATGCATATGAATATATAAATTTATAAACAAATATTTTATATATATATACAAAATATATACTGCATGTGGGTGTATAATATACATAAAAATACACACTGTACACACGCATTTATAATGAAAACAAATTTTTATTTTGGATGCAATTAATAGTTTGACAGCACACACACACATATATATATATATATATATATATATATATATATTAATACATAGTTGTTTAAGCTCTGCATGCCTTTAATGTCTTGCTCTGTAACACATTATACACATTATGCATATTAAATGTATAACATGCTACATTTCTCCATTATAGCAGCTTGGACAGGTTGATGGCTGTTCCCAGTGGCCGGGTTGTCACTGCTATGTGACACCTATACCCTTGCCAAGGCCAAATGGCCTTTTCTAAGCATGTAGAGCGAGCGCTGAGGACAATTTGGCCCAACTGCCACAAAATAGTCCTTTCCGTACATGCAAAGTGCCTGCGTTCGTCTATATTTGACCTGATGCTATCAAAGCTGTTTGTGAGACGATTCGCCCCGTTGTCTCACTTATACCTTTCCATACCTCCCCCTCTTTTTGATTTAGGCCCGTCTCTGTGTGTCTATGCTGTGGAATGAAAGGATCAATTGTGTGGAAGAGATGCGTGGTAAATCCCTGCTGTCTAGTGGGGGTTAGGGGTCGCTATGTGAGAAAAAGGACCGCTTTCTATTCCTGGCATGGCTCTGTGTGGAACGCCACTCTCGGCAGGGCAGCCCCCCTCCCCGTCTCTGTCGCTCTTTCGCCCAAGTCCCTCACTTTTCTCGTACTCTCTCGTTCTCTATATGCCCCTCTCTCTTGCGCTCCCTGGAGATCCGTGGCTACTGGCCAAGACAGCTGGGTCTTTGGGCCAGTCTGGTGCCTTTTTCTTGTCTTGTTTGGGACAATAAGAGTGAAGATGCTCCCTTCAGATGATCCTTTTCACTCTTAAAAATGTAAAAAAATATATATTTTTTTTACTTAAAGTTCAGTGAAGGAACTGTAATATCAGTGGAATCTTTACAAAGTGGAGAGGTTTTTTTTTTTTTTTTTTTAGATTTTTACAATTTTCTTTAAACTAAGTAAAATGGTTCTTTTTAAAAACTGTTTGCTGAAGGAATCTTTGAAGAACCAAAAATGGTTCTTTTATAAACCGTTTTCTACTGAGATGTTTGAAGAAACTAAAATGGTTCTTTTAAGAACTGATCAGTGAAAGGTTCTATGGGAAATCAAAAATGGTTCTTTTAATAAGTTTGCTGAAGAGTTCTTTGAGGAACCCAAAATGATTCTTCTGGACTGTTCAATGAAAGATTATTTAGGGAAACAAGAACGGTTCTTTACAAACAGTTTGAAGGCTTCTTTGAGGAACCAAAAATAATTGTTTTAAGAACCGATTAGTGAACGCTTTTTTAGAGAATCAATAATGGTTACTTAAAAAACAGTTTACTGAAAAGTTCTTTGAGGAACCAAAAATATCTCCGTAAAGTTATTTGGAGAAATGGATTGTTTGAGATCCGTCTTTCGTCTTTAATCCAGTAGAAATAGTTCATACTGGCGTGCCCACTTTTAGAGAGCAATAGCTGTTTGTATTCATTTTATTTTTACCCAGTTATGCATGATGTAATGAAATCCAGTGACATTTTTCAGTGCAGATCTCCCTTTCGGTGTTTGATTTCTTTATATACTTCCATACTCTTTACAGGCTTGATATAATGGTGCAGAAAGGCTGCTATCAGCTCTTCGGGATGTCTTTTTGAGGAGTTTCTAAACCAGGTATGGATCGTGCCATGGCGCTCAGCCATTCATCTACCAATTATGGCCTGAACCAAACACTCTCATCTCTGCAGTTCGACGCACTTTTTTTCTGCTCGTCTGTTTTCGTGTTCGCCAAGCCGCAATCATCAGTTTGTTTACAAAGTTTTCACTGTCATGTCTCACTTGATACTCATCTTTCCGTGAACGCAATGGTGGTTGTATGGATCTGTACCCAAGTATGCAGGATTCGTGTTTCTTGGGAGTTGTCTTTTTTTTTTCCTTCTTCTTTTCTTTTTTTTTTGGTCTTGAAAAAAGGAAACAGATTCCAAAAACACCATCTGGTATTTGGAGGGGTATTTTTGCGTCTGTATCTGTGTGTATATGTGTGTGTGTGTGTTGGGGGGGAGAGAACTGATTTAAAAAAAAAAAAAATTCTCTATAGCCTTTCTCTTGGTCTCCTGCCACCCACCGTTTTGCTGCCAAAAAAAGGTGTAAGTCGCCAATTGAAGGGGGGAACATGGGTAATATTTGTGGGTGCGGGGCTTCACTGGTATCACTGGAAAATGGCCAGAGCTATTATCCCTTCTAGACTCCAACAGCACCACCCCACTCACCTGCTCCACAATATCTGACAAAGTGATCTCCAAACATTCAATTATTTGATTTATGAGCATAGATTTTTCCTTCTGAAGCACACCTTTTTGATGCTTACTTGCCTTTAAAGTCTTAAAATTAAAACAAGTCAACATGTACCTGACATTGACAGCCTGCTGCCAATCATCCAACTTGAAAATAAATAAATTGCATTACTTTTGATCATTTCAAGGGGTATTTATAAAGAAAAGGTTTTCTCGGAAAATCAGCATCAGACTTTTAATGGATGCATGAAAAAAACTGTTCCACAAACATTTGACAACTGCGAGGTATCACATTAATTTGTTAAAAATATTAAATCTGGTGTTTTATTTATTTTAATTATAATAAATATTATTATTATTGTTTTTTATTAAATTATTTTTGAAAATGTTTTGCTTAAAGTGTGCACATTTTAATTTTCATTTAATAATCTTATTTTTAATAAATAACCTTTGTTTTGATGTGTTTTTATATAATGCAATGACATTCTTGCAATTACATAACATAAGCATATTATAAATGTAAAATTATAATACATTGTCTACATGTTAAGCAGTATTGTAATATACATTTCTATTTAATTAGTTTTTTTATATTTAAACTAATTAAATTTAATTTAGTTAAACAATTTTCTATTAATTTACTAAATGCATATACTTAAAAATATATCTAATTTCTATTTTTAATATGAATATATAATAATATTTATGATATAAATTGAAACAAACCAGCACTTAAAAAAAATGTAAATCAATAATCGCCAACCAAATGTATTTAGCACAATGATTCTCTGTGGTCACATAATGCTTAATTTTGTGCCGTGCTGGTGTCCTCTGTATAGAATTTGTAATTTCCTCAGATTGTAAAGGTTTGCTCAGATTGCTGTGAAAGAAATTGACATGCGAGAGCTTTTCCCCAGCATTTTGTCCTTAGACTCATCTTAAAACGGTAGGGTTTTTTTTTCTTCTTTTTAGTAGTTCAATAACTCTAATGTGTCCTTGTTTAACTAGGACATGTTGAAACACATCTATCTGATGTAGAGTCTAATTTTATCATCAATCAGATGAGTGGATGATTACTGAAAATAAAATCTAGATTGCCACTTAATTCATTAAAAGTCTCTGACTGGATTAGGCGAGATTACTGACCAGCGAATGATCAGATATAAGTGTTGGGTGACGATGCTGATGGAGACAGGACATACAGAGGACAGTGTGACTGCATGTGAGAGAGAGACAGTATGGACAGATGTCACTGAAATCAGGAGATTAAATTTGATAAGACCACCACTGCAATCACCTCTGTGAAACATCGCTTGTTGCCAGATAATGTGAGAATTGGCCTACTTTCATAAGGTCAGAGATGTGTCACTTGCACATAGTCTACCAGTCTACCACTGTCCACCTGCAATTTCCAAGGGTGGAATGAATTAGAGGTTGCAAAGTTACAAAGACATCCCTTTCATCTTTGTACGTTGAGTTTTAGGTGAAAAAATGAACAGCAATCATGATATCGGTCTGTGTTTTATTCTACTCATCCTGCTCCGCCCATCTAATTAAATTGATTCAGAGCTGTGCCTTCCTAACAGGGAGGCCCCATTACTTATGTCTGCCCAGAGCAGGGCACCTCATGACACCCCATCCCCCACCCCCACCCCATGTTACACATGCTGCCAACAGGGGGTGCTGCTGACCCCATGACTCTGGGGAGGCTTAACAGCTGGTGGGGGCATCTCTGGAGGCCAGCATCCCTCCTACAGGACGCGTTTAGGTTTACGCCATTTTGCATTTAAGCGCTAAAGCAAGCAGGGGATAGACCTAAAGCGGTATCCACATGGGTTGTCCTGTACGGGATGCTGTATTCCTGCCTCGATGTCTTGCTCTCCCCCTCTCTGGGCAGATTAAAGTGGGAGCCAGCTGGAGCCAGGGGACAAGCTGCCACGGGCCTCTCCAAGGTGACCCCTGGCAAAGCTGGCAGCACATCTGTAGCCCTGATGCATCCAGGAACTCTGTCGCCCCCTCTGCGGCCCAGGGATGCTGGCAGGGACAAGCCAGCGAGGGGCCGGCTGTCCTCCTGCTGTCTGGCAAGGGCCGCGCTGGAGGGCACAGGGGCGAGAGCTGGAATATGCTGAAGCTATGGCACTCATAAGTGCAGCATTTGGACTAGACCTGGTTGGACCTTCCGAGGTATCAGTTTGTGCACATTCACACAGAGTTTGAGCTTGCCAAGTGTATATGTGCAAGTCTTTCATGTCTGGTTTATAATTTAACAAAAAAAAAGGAGCCAACAGAGGTTCCAATCTGCCTGGATAAGCACAATTGGGCCACACGGATTACATCCTTTTTTTTTTAACTGGCACATTTGCTAACAAGTCACGTGGAACGTTTGCAGAATTTAGTGGATCCCTCTTTTAAAAAAAAAACATGTATGAAGTTGAATGGGTAAAGCAGCAGTGTAGACCCATCAGCGATCCTCCGGCTCTTGGGTGGCAGCCAGACCCTCTATCCCAGAGCCTAAGTGTTGCGGTGTGGTCGGGAGAAGGTGAGGGCGTTGCCTTCCTAAGTGGAGACATCCTCTTGCAATCAGTTTGCCCAGCCGGAATCCTCCTTACTGCAAATCCAAGCCATCCGCTGGCACACTCAGGTCCCATTTAACTCTAATTGTTTCCATCTTCCCGTGTCTAAATGTGCTTCCCCTGACAAAGATCCTCTTCTTTTGCTCTCGTACTCATTGACTCTGAATATTCGACCTATATCTATATAACCAGAGCCGCAGTTAGCAATTCTTGTGCCTTACTGGTGCGATCCCGTGGTTAAATGTGGGATCACTTTCCACACCAGGATCCTTAAAAAGTTCCAGTTTGTGGCAACACTGATTCCAGGGACACAGTTAGCAATTCTTGTGCCTGGTACAAATAATTTCAACCCTTTCCTCTTAGTGCAATCGAAATCGTAATTCACTTCTAGGCCCCCTAAAACCGGGGCTCGGAAATAGTTCGGCTGAACTCCTTCAGCTGCTTGCTTTTCACCTTGAAATTGTCAGTTCCTTTTAGTCCCACAATAAATACTCTTTAAGTATTAACTTCTTTACATACTGGTAAAACGGCACTTAATGTGTGCAGAGCAGGTGATGGCACAGGTGCACCACTGTCGAGCGGCTGAAATCTGAGCTATCTGTGGGAGACTGGCTCTGATGGTCGACTGGGAGCATTAATGAACCAGATTAGGTGTCCCAACAGAAAGTGTGGGGGGTGGGGGGCTAACGGGCCTCTCTGCCTGGGCTTTTCAACCAACATCCAAAGCATTACTGGGACTTACTGCGTTAACATACGGAGAAACATTTGCGAAGAATGAAAAGGTTTGTTAAATAATAGAGCAATGAAACGTGAGAGTCAGTGAAGCTTAGTGGGCCTGTAAATGACAGTCTGGACCTGCATCCAGTCCAGCTGGAGGTCTCTGGTTGAGCGGTTGCTCGCTCTGGCCAGAGCTAATTTGTGTGGTCTGGGCCTTGTCGTCCGTAAATATGAATGTTTCATGCTGTGGCATTTGGTACCCCCTACTGGTGCATAAATGAACTTTGCCCGCTCTACGTATGAGAACAATAGTTCGTTTTCAGTTTCCTGAAACTTCCAGAGAGGATGTTGTTAGTCTTTTTTCTTCTTTCTCAAGTTTAACCGTCATACATATGTATGTCTAAGCCCCTTATCCTTTAGGATAGTGGCATCATTATTACCTGACCTTTCCGTGGCACGGCTTCTCTCGCGTTTTGCCACCGAAACCTTTGCCAGATGGCGTCTTCGCTCACGACTCCATCGGCTGATTTCCTCTTCTCCTCTCCCCCTCTCTTAATGCGGTGTCAGGTAGACACTGTAAAAGAGGTGCAGGGGGATAGCTTTTCACCTGCTCCTTCTGTAGGACCCCTGCTGAGAGCAAGCTGTTCACCCAGTGCCCTCCTTCAAAAGGCACCGGTGCACTGACACACCTGTCCTCCTCTTGTACCTCTCCCTGTTTCCACATTCTAGGTACACAGAGACATTATTGAACATTGTATTAATAGAATAAGTGGTGTAGGTAAAACCGTTTAGCGGTTTTATAAAACGCCATCTCACGACCAATTTGTGCGTATTTTACGTAGTGGCTAATTTGTACGAATTTGTACGACTTCGCTCGTATGATTTTGTGCGATTTGCCTAAACCCCAGTGAGGGGTGGGTTTACAGAAGGTGTAGGTCATTCGTACAAATTCAGATAAATTGTAAAATACGTAACATACGATTTAGCAAAAAATTTGTATCATTGAGGTTTTACGAATTAACCACCTCATAAAGTAAGTATGAATTGTGTGAGACTGGGCTGGTTTTATAACGCTTCCTTATTTTGGGAGCTTGATCTTCTGGTTTGGACTGATGTGAGTGTGAGTAAACGATGACAGAATTGTACGTTTTGGGTGAACTATTCCTTCAAGCTCTGCCCACGCCGCACTGCTTTTTGGGAAGGTAATAACACTTCTGTAGTGCTCCAGTACTGATTAGTTGGCTGTTGTCGGAGGTGCACCTGGAGAAAGTCCGCCTGGAAGATCTCTTCGGAGAAAGGATGTTTATGATTTCTACAGGCTTGCGTTGAGCGGGGTAACGGTGTATTGGAGCATGCGGTGGGGCAAGTACACGTGCAGGACCGAGAGAGAAAGGAGTGGAGCCAGTCATTGTTTAGTATCTTTACAGGACTGTAGCTAATAAAACTAAACTGGACCTGAGGGCAAGCAGCTGAACTTCCTGTAGCGGTTGTATTTATTTATTCGGAGGGTCCGTTTCAGGTCCCCCGAGCAGCCAGTAAACAAAGAGCTTTCCTCTGCTCCAGATTGCCTATTTTATTCTTATTTATTTATGATTTCCCTGAAACCACTTTAAGTTGCAACTTGATAGCTCCTAGCTTGTGAAAACGCCGGTTTCATCGAGATCCCTCCCGAAAAAAAGACTAGCCTGTCCCTTATTTCTTTTTCGGTCTTTTAATTCCGGCCGCTGGCCACTCATGCAAATAAATGCCTTTCTTCTTAAACATACATTGGCTAATTAATCTATCCCATCTGCTTTTGTGCTCTACATTACTTCCATGACACACAAGTTTCCCGAAACAGATTTGGATTGCATTGCGTTGATGACTCGGACACCATGAAGAAAACTGGAAAAGCTGAATTCACTGTACAAGTAAATACAACCTGATGTTTTTCCATTTTTTACATTCGCCAGTTTTTTCTTTTTTTTTACTACTAATAAAGCCTCTTTTGCATTAAACTTTTATTTTTATATTGTCATTAAAGAGATACCACCGGATGCCTTTTTAAATGATCCTTTTAGATGAAAGCTCATTCTGAGTATTTAAAAAATATGCTATTGTTTTCCTGTTGTTGAGAACAGATGATGCATCTGTGATCTTTGTGCATCTCTTGAGGAACGGCAGGTTTCTCAGACAGTTGTTGCTGGCTGCTGGAACATCTGGTCAGCCAAATGAGGATTTGTCTTTATTCCCATCGGTAATGGGAGTGAACGGCGCCGTTGTAATATTTAAAGAAAAAGTTGTTTTCGGAACTTTATTTAACCCTGAAAAAGTGTTTGGGAACCTGCTTCAGGGCTCGCAGTACAACATTCCCGAACATGATAGAGATGCGTGGAAAAGATTATTGAAGGAAAAGGAAGTTAACTCCATCCTGATGCATTATTTAATTTTTGAGATGCCATTTCAAATGATGGTTCACGTAGCTTTTGCCAAATATATTTCATATTTTCGCAGTTTAACTTACAAGCTATGCTATAGATGTTGTGTCTCTTGTTAAAGCTAGGTGGGGCAATGGAGCATATTCAGTAGCTGGAAGAAATGCTTTTGACCAGTATTAAAAAAATGCGTTGGGGAAGAAAATGACACCGCAAGTATATATCTCAGTCACTTCCCTCTCTTTTTGATATGTAGTCCTCTAGCAGACCCAAAATATGGCCTCGCACAACTGTTAGAACATGTGACATCACTCTGGCGGCTGTTTCTTCCAGAGGCTGGGTCTGAATATTCATGATGAGTGTATTCCCATGGCCCATTGGCTCCAGCTGTCCTAATATCAACCAACACACATACAAACTAACTCAACCCAAAAACGCATGTTTTTTTTTTATGCACAACTGCACCACTGCTGGAACTTGATCTGTTACACTTTTAATACTTATTGTGTTGCCAAGTTTGGTTTTACAGTTTATAAAATTGTATTTAGTCATTTACTTATTTTTAATAGTTTTTTCAGTTATACTTCACAAGCCTTTCTGTGAACTTCAAGAACTGATTCCCAGAATACTGGTGTTCCTCAAATGCTGTTTTTCCTGTGTTTTACCCTTTAATGTCCCCTCCTTGTGTTGGTGAGCTCTTCTAGCCCCTTGCATCTGAAGGTGGTCTCGGCAATACCGTGCATCATGATTCATGCATGTCCTTCCGTACCCACTCTGCCCTCTGCCGGGTCACTTAGCGTGTTGATAAGAGGCAGCGAGGGCTTGCAGGAGGCCGTAGCTGTAACCTGCTTATGAGTGATTTTGCCAGGCTGACAGATGGTGCTGGAGCTGTAGTCAGATGTGCCACATCCTTCACCGGTTCCCTGGCCCTGTCATAACTCCTCCAGATATACACTTGGCCTCTTTTGCCTGCCTTCGTTCATGCCTGCTAAAGCCGGGGAAGGATTCAGTGCCGGCTGGGACTGGGACTCATTTTAATGTCCTCTTCGCTTTGATTTGTAATATTAGTAGATCATCGGAAGTAATCAAAGTAGATTTTAAAACAAAACAAGTCAGGTCATCAGGTGGCAGATGTTTTTAGTTCTAAGTCCAGAATAGTTCTCCCAGAAATAAAAATTCTGTCATCATTTACTTACCCTCGAGTAGTTGCAAATCTCTATGAATTTCTGTGAGATGGATATTTCGAAGAACATTTGTAAGGCTGTTTTGGGTCACCATTGACTTCCATAGTATTTTTTCCCCCATGGAAGTCAATGGTGACAAAAACAGCCTGGTTACAAATGTTTATCAAAATATCTTCCATTGTTTTCAGCAAAACAAAGAAATTCATACAGATTTGGAAATACTTGAGGGTGAGTATATGATGACGGAATCTTCATTTTTGGGTGAACTATTCCTTAAGGTTACATTCAAATCAGGAGAATGTTTTGTCAACAATGGTGTCGTAAAATGAGCTATTTTAGCTTTACATTTGTGCAACGAAAGGTCTGATGGGGCAAATGCACATTCAGGAGTTACATTTATATATTTGAACTGTAAAGGTGTAGTAAGGTTAATGTAAATGTAATTGCACCTTACAACGGGACTACTGATGGCGTATTTGGTGTTACAGTATACTTGCTTCGACTGTGATCTTCACTTAAAGAGTCAGTTCACCCAAAAATGTTAATTCTGTCAATAATTACTCCCCCTCATGTCTTCCAAACCCATAAGACCTCTGTTCATTTTCAGAACACAAGTTAAGATATTTTTGATTAAATCCGAGAGCTTTCTTTCAAAGCATAGACGGCAACGCAACTGACATGTTCAAGGCCCAGAAAGGTAGTAAGGACATTGTTAAAATAGTCCATGTGGAATCAGTGTTTCGAGAATACCTTTTGTGTGCAAAGAAAGCAATTTATTTAGTGATCTTGCGTTCACTACAGTGCCATTACAAAACTAGCACAAAGCTTCCAGTTGCACAGATTCCTATTGAAGTGACAGTAACTGTTGCTGCTCCTTAAAATGAGACCAGATGCCATATTTGGGATCGCGTTTTCTTAAGTTTGGTCTTTGTTTATTGGAGGGTAATGCTGTCTTAGTAGGGACCGGCGGGCAGCGATATGTATTCTTTCACTTGGCATCGGCCTCTGGATTCAGGCGGTTTTGTTTTTTCTTTAGTCTGCTGCCTTCAGGGTTGAGCTCGGTTCATCATCCATCGAGAGCAAGAGTAAGTTTGGCAAGAGATGGATGAACCAGAGGGAGGAGGAGGTTTACTAAAACAGGACCCGAGCCATGTGCTTTTCATTAACTTGTGCGGAAATAAGTGCTGACCCACTCCTTCGAGAGGGCACATCCATTTAATGCTGCAATGAAGAAAATTAGATACGGAGAGGGCTCAGGTAGCAGACAGAGCAAGAGATGGAGCGTATGCGTGTGGAGGGAGCAATCAAACGCACACGCGGCGCGTCAGCTTTATTGAAAGTGAAGCTGAAAACTAAACACTTCCTTTGGAATTCCTCTCTAATTTGTCCAAGTTGTGTGTGGTCTGCCTGGCCCGTCACCTTCGCTTCCTTGAGTTTAGATCCTCGTGTTGTTGCGCCGTCACACTTTGCTCCTGCCGTATACAGTCAAGCTCACGTTTGGTTTTAGCAGGTTGTGTGTCATGTATCCTATGTTTTGAATCTTGCCGTCAGTCACAATAAAGCTGGTGGAACACTAAAGACAAAAAACTAAAAGACATGCAGTACGACATGTTGAAGAGACTATACATCTGCCCATTACAGACTTACAAATTATTATTATAATTAGGGCTGTCAACCGATTAATCACGATTGATCGCATTCAAAGTTATTGTGCATGTAATATACATGCATATTTATTATGCATGTGTATATATGTTATGTTTATATATTACATAAATGTATATATGATATAAATTATATGAATATAAATATATACACGTACATATTTTCAATATATTCTGCATGTGTATGTTTCACATGCATATTAAATGCACAAAGCACACAAATATATATATATTATGTAAACAAAATCTTTTATTTTATTTATGCAAAATATTGTTGTACTATGTGTACAGTTTTCATTACACTTGGCAGAATTTGCATTGTTAGTTATTTTACCAAAATAAGAGGGATCATACCAAATGCATGTTATTGTTTGTTAGAACTGACCTGAATAAGATATTTCACAAGATATGTTTATAAAATTGACCCAGTTTTTTTTTTTTTTTAGTGATAGTTGCTCATGAGCCTCTTGTTTGTCCTGAACAGTTAAACTGCCTGCTGTTCTTCAGACAAACCCTTTAGGTCCCACAAAGCGTTTGTGTGTATTTGAACCCTTTCCAACAGTGACTGTATGATTTTGAGATCCATATTTTCACACTGAGGGACTCAAACGCTCACTGATGCTCCGACGCGTTAAGAGCCGGGTTGTGAAAACGTTTTGTATTTGAAGATCAGGGTAAATGTAACTTTTGTCTTTTGGGAAACATGTAGAAACTTCTGTAGATTCTGAAGGGCAGTACTAAATATGGAGAAAAAAGGCAAAATTAGATAAATGTCCACATCTGTTCAAAAGTTTTCACCCCCCTGGCTCTTAATTCCTTCAGGAGCGTCAGTGAGTGTTTGAACCTTATAGATGCATCCCTCGGTTGTCCTCAGTGTGATAAGATGGATCTCAAAATCATACGGTCACTGTAGAAAAGGGTTCAAAAATGAGTTTGTGGAACTTAAATTTTTCTGAAGAACAGCAGACAGTTTAACTGTTCAGGACAAACAAGCGACTCATGAACAACTATCACTAAACAAAACAAAACAGTTGTGGATCATTCAGGTAAGATCACAGTATTAAGAATCAAGGGAATGTAAACTTTTGAACAGGCTCTTTTTTATTATTTTCTCTTGTGCAATATAAATAAACATCAAATAACTCATTCAGCTCAGTACCAAATAATAAACAATAACATGCATTCTGTATGATCCTCTTATTTCAGTAAATAATTCACATTTAGCAGGAGTGTACAGTATGCAAATTTTTGAGCATCTGTCCCTTGCATGATTATATCATTTATTATTTGATGATGTTATAAAATATTTCCATTAAACATTTATAAATTTAAGAATTTTATCATATTTAAATATATTTAATGTTTTCAAATTAACCGTTAATTTGTTAGAGCAGTCGATATTTATTTAGTTAATTTATGCAAAAGTTGTGTGTACATTTTTTACTTCAACAAAGTATTTTATTTTGTTTTTATTTTTGTTATTTACAGTTTTTATTATTATTTAACCTTTACATTATCATCTTTTATACAGAATAGGCCATATTTTGTACCTAGTATTAATTAAATTAAGACATCTATTAAGTACATCTATCCTCACATCCTCATTTTCATTCTGTTATATTAATATTTAATCGTGTTGTATTATTGTTATATTTATTCATTTTAGATTTATTTATTTATTTACTATATATATAT
>JAUMHP010000079.1:5575765-5592114 GCA_032361065.1 Enteromius trimaculatus | reverse complement strand
TTTATATATTAAGTAATAAATCTTTTGTCATGATATAAAAAATGTATGTATTTTCAAATTAAATTATTTGTGAAAACAAACATTCATAGACTTGTCTGAAGCAGCTTAGCTTCTCCTACAGATGCTTTGATATAATATTTAAGCATTCGCTGGACTCATACCAAAGACGAGTATGAAACTTCACCTAAGAGACTGGTGTAGAGATTGAAGATGTGGAGACTCCTCACTGGGCTGGGTGAAGTAAATGATGTCCCAGTTCTCCACCTGTATCCTTCATCCGGAGTTGAAATCGTTGTAGGTTTTTACTCCTGCCATGTTCATTCATTTTACCTCTGCTCTGGCAAGGCACCTCATTTATTTACCTGCCCGTCCACTACTGCCCTTCAGGAGTCATTAGAAAACAATAAAAAGTGATGTGGATAAACTTTACAGGTACTTAAGTCACATTTAAATATAGATATAATATATAGTAAAAACTGTACAGTAAGGTTTGCGTGTGTATGTGTCTAAGAATTGAAACAAAAGGTAGGGAAAAGAGAAGGAAAAATGGTATGTACGCTGTGTTTGAACATGAGACTGGAATGCCTCCTTACATATGAACATCTGTTCTCAGAACATAGAGCTTCTGCGTTCAAAGCGGTTGCAGGGAGTGTAATCTGAGGGATTTATTCTGGAAGCCTCACAATCCTGTCTTGACCTAAAGAATGAAGGAGATCCAGAACAAAAAAGAGTATATTGCAAAGTCTGTTGCAGTTTAATATTGACATTTAATAACTTTTTTTTTTTCCTTTTGCACAACAACTGTGTTTTGCATGCCCTTTTTATTATTAGTTAAATTCAATTGCACCATTTCAGTGCAGTTACCGTGATTGACCAATAGAGGGAGACATTGCACTAAAACAGAATCAAAGCCTTTCCATAAATGGAACATTTTATAGATGTTTGTTTTCTTTCTTTTTTTTTTTTGTATGTTTTTGGTACTTTAGAATAATTATTAAATCCAAATTAAGGCATAAGAATTACAATAAGTGAATTTTTAAAATAATTCTTAATAATTTATATAAGTCTTATAATAATTCTTTAATAATTGTTAACGTTGTAGTGTTGCTAAAGCTTATTTCTGCTAGTTTTGTGCTTATTTGAAACGGGTTTTTTTTTAACTTGTCAAATAAATACATCTCATTAGTGATGAAATAAAAATATGGGCAGTACTGATAATCAATTTGATTTCCGATAGTGTTCATTTATTTATTTTTTTTACTTATTAAAATGCTTCATTGGTGTTATTATTTTACGTTTTACAATTATTATACAAAATTTGCATGTCAAATAAAATAACACCGTGAAATGTTTATGTGGCCCTAAAGCACAATACTAGTCTTAAGTTATTATTTTTTATTACTATTTATAGCAATAGCCAAAAATACACTGTATGGGTAAAATGTATTAATTCTTCCTTTTGGCCAAATATCATTAGGATATTAAGTAAGGAGCATGTTCCATGTTATGTAACATGTTTCCTGCTGCAAATATATTAAAAACGTTAAACTTTAATTTGTAATATGTATTGCTAACAACTTCATTTGGATAAATTTAACAGGCATTTTCTCAATATTTTCATTTTGCCCTTACACATCAGTGGAAAGCTTATTTGTTCAACTTTCAGATGATGTAGAAATCTCTGTCACTTATGACTGGTTCTGTGGTCCAGGGTCACACATGTATCTGTACACGCACAAATTCTTTATAATTTCACTCAAAATAAACACACAAAGGCTAGAATTGTACAACACACAAACACACACATTTTCGATATATTTATATATACTGTATACATTTTTTCTTTGCATCACACCTAGCAAACAGCTTTTTTCCCTCAATTCTTTCAAATGTGGTGCTCCCCCCCTCATGTAAGATCACCAGAAAAGCATCCGTATCGTTTTTCACCCATTTCCCTCTCTCACCGTATTAGTACATTACAGTATGAACCACACATATCAAACAGAAATAAATCCCTCTCCTCCAGTAAATAGAGATAGACAGATCCACATGGCAAATGAAGACATTACACACATAGCTGCAAAAAGCGGATTTCACGTTTCTCTTTTTTTTTCCAGTAGGATATTGCCAGTGTGGGTTTGATAGAAGCGTATGTTGTGGGAAGATAGTGAAGCCACAACAAAGGCGGCCTTGAGTGGAGGCAAGCAGCGGTGGTTCCCTTGGCAGGGCCGGGGCCCTCTTCATCCCTGGCACTGTCGTCATGAGTTAGTCACACCGCAGGAGAGGCCCCCGAATGGCCTGTCTGTCTCTGTCTGCCGCAGATGGGCACAATAGGCCTGGCACTGCCACACACCTCTGATCGTACACATGAAAGCCTAATGATCGCGCATCAGCTGCATTACTCTCCAAAATCATTGACTGAGGAGTCTTTTCATGCGCCTTATCGAAATGACGGACGACATCTCGTTGGCGCTGTGTCTGCAGCTTTAGCTGGGAGTGGAGTTGAAAGTTAGGTCATTCTCACGTCATTTAACGTCTTTTTTTTTTTTTCTTGTGCTGTACAAGAACGATACAGTGGAGAATCCAGTCGTAACAAAGCAACTGTTCATATTTATGTGCGCACCTTTTTTATATTTCCTAAACTATTTCACACTTATTTGGTGGATTTGCGCCACACCTACTTCAGAGTAGGGTCTGAAATATCCGTGACGTAGTGTACGCTGATTGGCTGAACGTATTCAAAACACTGACATTTTTAAAAAGCGTAGTGAAAATATTTTGGAAAACCGCGATAATAGCCGTATTTACCTGTTGTCTGGATCGTTGTGTTCTTTTCGTAGCCTCGATGATGACACTACAAGTTCTCATAGGATATTTGGTCAGATTTTCATGCTCTTTTTATCGCGTAAATTGTGCGTTTACATTCCGTTATCATGAAATCCACGGCAAATGTCGAATGCAGTGATGTTCCATCTATGGCTTAAAGGGATAGTTCACCCAAAAATTTTGTGCGCAAAGAAAACTAAAATAGCGACTTTATTTAACAATTTCTTCTCTTCCGTGTTCTTCGTCCGTATATTCTGATTCGAATGAGTAAGGATGAACAAAAAATTGCAAGTCGTCCTCTCTGCTGAAATTTTCAGACATGTTTATGAAGATTGTTTTATTCACTCACTGCTCCCGCTTTCCTACTTTTCCTGGACACTTGAACGAAGCCCGACGCAGGAGAAGAATTTCTTGAGTAAAATTATTTCGGATTTCAAAAATATTCTTGTAGCTTCATAACATTACGGTTGAACCACTGCTTTCACACGGACTATTTTAACGATATCCTTACTACCTTTTTGGGTCTTGAACGTTTCAGTTGCATTGTTCGATTTCATCAAAAATATCTTTATTTGTGTTTCGAAGAGGAACAAAGGTCTAAATGGTTTTTACATTTTTTGACTGTCCCTTTAACCTGGATGTGAAGTAGAATGATCAGTTTTGATCATTTACATTCCATCTCTGTTATCATGGAACCCATGGTTCTATGGATGTAAGAACCTCAGTGGTGTTCCATCTACAGCTTAAAGAGATGGAACACCTGTCATTTATTACTCACCCTCATGTCATTCCAAACCCATAAGAACTCTGTTCATCTTCAGAACTCGATTAGACTGATATAAAGGAAATGATGGAATAAAGAGGTCGGTTTTGAACTGATGTAATCCGTGTCGTAACGTGACTGCTTGTGTAGAAGGATTTAGAGTGGTGTAATATGAGAATTCCCTTTGCCCTCTGATCATATACACCAATGCCTGTTGTGATAATGCATTCGTTTCGATACGCTCTAAAGTTTGACTTTACATGCACCTTACTGAAATAACAGACAGCACATCACTGACTCCCTGTTTGTTGTCAAGCCAAGTTGAAAGCTAGCCATTGTCACATTATCTTACATTTTCCTACTTTGGAAAACGGCATAAAACAATCAAAGAGAGAGGTCAGTCTTAACCCAGTGTCTACTTTTCAGTGATCAAGAGTCTATACGTGTTGAAGAATTGCGCAATATAGGAATTAGCTTGGAATCCATCTCTAAATTAATTAACTTGCGTCTTATGGAAACGGTAGCACCTCGTTGACGTTATGGTTACGTTTTTTTTCCCTTTTGCCTCCTTATTAGACCAATATTAAGCAAAAAGACAGGAAGTTATTAAAACACTTGGCCAGCCGTAATCCACTTCTACACTCCTTCAGTCCGCTTGTATCGAAGGATTTTCAATGGCGTAATAAGGAAACTCGCTTGGGATCATGCTTGTAGTTAATTTTCATCTCCGTCACCTGTCGGTTCCTGCATTCTGAGAGCCGAGCGTGTGTATGTTGGGAGAGGGACTTGTTTCCATATCCAGCTGTGTTTTCCGAGCTGCAAAACGTTCCCTCTCCATTTTTTTTTTTTTTTTTTTTTTTCTTCTTCCTCCAGCCAGGAACAGCTGTCAGGTGTCTCGTAGTGTTTTTTAAAGTGTTTAGGGTGGGTAGGTTGCCTCGCACATCTGCTTGTCTGTGTACGTGATGTTTGTGTGTGCGCCCGATTCTTTTGCGTTCTCACCGTGACTCTCTCCATTGATGTTCGCGTCCTTTATGCGGCCGTGTCTGTGCTGAATGAACGCACGTATGCGATGAACAGTGAGCATGCGGTCTGGTGTGCTCCTGGCGGTCTGCGCCGCGATCAAACAGAAGGAATGAGGGGGAGGGTGAAAACGTGTTATATATACCCAGCATATGCCTGGCTATTGCAACAGCTTGCATATGGACCGTACTTGCCTGGAGGCTTGTTTTTAAGAAAGACTCTCCGTGAGTTCTGGACATTGGCGGACATGTGTGGCATGATTTCTTCGAACTGATTTTGTTGGAATTCCCATGTATTCGGTTTAGGGATTTTATTTCTGCTGATTATGTCCATATTATTAATTAGTTTTTATTTGATTCCGTTTTACTTGTCGAGAATATTGCATGCCTTAAATTTCATAATGGCAACAATTTTTTATGCACAGTAGATGAAAACAATAAAACGCTGATTTCTGCAGTCATAGAAAGCTGGAAATGTCACGGAATGTGGTATTAAGAGTAATTAAAGTTACTAGGCCAAATCTTCAAAAGACACAGTTATTAACGTTGATATCACATACGGACCTTGTAATGTTCTGTGAAAATGGTGGGCAATGCTTGGTTTCCACATGTATGGAATTAGATTACATTACATTACAGCATGTCATTCAATTATTTATTAAATATATATTTTGTTATGTAGAGCTATCAAATATTTCATTGGCTAGAAATTGAACTTGAGGGAGTGCAATTTTTTGTGTTTTTCCTCTTTATTGATTTCTGTTATTTATCCAATGCGCACAAATATTCATATACATTTTTTATATTTGTTTGTGTGTGCGTATCCAGTGCTGTCAAATGATTAATCGCATCCATAATAAGTTTTTGCTTACATGCGTGTGTATTATGTATATTTATTTTCTATATTAACACACACGTATACATTTATATATAAGTAAAATGTTATATAAGATATGTTGCAAATATTTGTAAAAATATATGTGTGTATTAATATATACAGTACACACACATTATGTAAACAAAAACGTTATTTTGGATGTAAATAAACACAAACACACATATATTCTTAACTACTGTTTTAAAGTTGTGTGTGTGTGTATATATATATATATATATATATATATATATATAAATTTAAATATGTTCACTCTCACTTGATCAATTAAAAAGTATTTATTTTATTAATTTAATTATGTCTTTCTTTACTAAACAATATTGTATAATTGGCACTTTTTAAGTACAGTGTGCATTAAAACAAACAAGCAAATGAAAAACGTGGATATTCATAATCGCAGGAATCTTGAAAACCATTTAGTGCTTTTGAAAGATGTCAAGGTTTACCGATTACATTTCTAAAATATACCATTACAACATTTGTTTCTAATGTTGACATTATCTGCTAGCAAAAATAAGGACATTTTATAATTAATAATAATTACTCCTAAACCCTATGCGGATTCACAGAAGACACACACACACAGTCACTGAGTTAGTCTTCATGGCTCCTCATGTGTGTGTTTCCTGTCTCCTCACACCGTCGTAAGACCCATCTGTCTCCTTTCACTCCTCTTTATTCTCACAACTGCCTCTCATCTTATCAAGGCCTCTGTCTGCAGCGCACCGCACTCATTAGAACCGGCGTAAGCACCGCTCTTCATTAATCTACGCCCAATCTGTCTGAGTGAAAACAGGCCTTTAAACACCACATCAGTCCTATTGTTCACAGTATTTGTGGCGCTTGGGAAAAAAACCCTCACTTTATTTATCGAACAACACGCAGCGAATGCGAGCGGAGTAGAGCCTGTTAGCTTTGTGTTTGTGAATGGGGAGAGAGCGCCGTGCGGGCCTGACTCACACATCTCTCGTGTGTGTGTGTGTGTGTGTGAGGGGGGTAATACTGTGGGCCAATCCTGGCTGTATTCCAGCGCTGGCATCTCAGTGGCAGCAGGTGGAGCCCACTGCTTCCAAACCAGCACCAGCACTCCTCCCCCACCCCGTCTCACCCTTACAAACACAAACACACACTCTCAACGCTGATTAAACTAGAAAATGCTGATTCTGAAGTCGGACAGGTCGAAAAATGTAGAAAACTGCTTTATTTAAATGATTTATTCGATTTTAAAGAAACATTCCAGGATCAATGATGTCAATGATGGAATTTATGGAATGCGGTGTTGCTATTGACAACTAAAACTATTTTAAAAATCTAATATCGTAAAATAAGTAAATTAATAGGTGAACAATTGCACTTATAAGCTTAAATGAAAAGTTGATGAAAGTCGCAGTACTAATTACTAAAACTAAAATTGAATTAAAAATAAAGCTAAGCAAATTAAAGCTAATAAACATGACAAAAGCTCATTATTTACTAAAACATGCACTAAAATTGAAATGAATACTGAACATAAAAATTAAAAGTTCAAAAAATAGCACTAAAATTCTGTTTTTCTTAAAAAAAATAAAAAAAAATTAAAATAGAGGTTAAATTGGAAAAAAATTATAATTTGCTGAATAAAGAACATCGCAAAGTAAATATTCACCAAAATGTACATGAGAAAATTATTAAAGGAAAAATTAAGCACTTACAAAAAAGAGAAGTTGAAAGCAAATTGAAATAAAGTAGCAGTTCTAAAATCACTAAAGCTAAAACTCCATTAACATTAAAACATTTAAAAGTATTAGTAATACTAGAAATTAATGCTAAAAAGCACAGATTTAAAATGCTAATAAATAGTACGTGATTAATGCTAAAATAACACTGTTGAGAAATGTACAGAAATGTATTGTTTTATTTTAATTGAAAACAAAACTACTAAAAATGGAATTAAATATGAAAATTTGAAGTGAAAACCTGAAATAGCATTTTCCTGTAATCTTTGTTTTATTTACTTGGAAAATTTTGAGGCTTTTGAGGAACGTCCAATGGATGTAAATGTGGCCCTTTTTTGATAGGTTGAACGTAGAATATGAATATTATTTAATAAAAAAACTTTACTAAACCTTTAAAGCTGTTAAATCATCACTTTTACAGTTATTTTAGGCTTTACAGTGATAAAATTGCGCAATTGCCATATCTTAACACAACAAAGGTTAATAAGTGGCTTGGTTCACTTTAAAATGGTTTGCATTTCTTTTTTTTGTCCATTTTTGGAAGAAATTAACACTATACACAAACTATAAATACTTTATATAATCTCTTGCGCTTCTAGAAACCGTGAAAATACAAGTGGTCCCCATTTATTTACATTATTAGTGTCTCCATTACCCTTTAAAAGGTGATCACCATTACGTATTAACCCAGAATTTGCTTTTAAAATACACCGCCGTCATTTTATAAACATTTCGGCCTGTCTTCAAAAGTCACCTGTCGGTTTTCCGAGCGTATTAAAGCTCGGGCCTATTCAAAAGCACAATAGAGGTAGAGTAAGGAGATCCTCTGTCGTGTTTCTTGTTGTTTATTCATAAGGCCAGGCTTGGCAAACCCCCGAAGGCAAGCTGCTATGGCTCTGGATAATGTTATTACCCTCCGGCAGCCTAAGCAGAGCTGTTCCCCTCGTCTGCCTCCGTCCCGCGAAAAAACCCCTGCCCCTCCAGGTGTGCCCTGTTTGAGCGCGGGACTCTCGAGCTTGGGTGGCATTTACACTGCCACCTGGACGGGACGGCTTTTATCATTCCCAAAACGGTTTAAATAATAAAGAAAAATCGGTCTTAATTTCCAGCTTTTTTTTTATTGCAGTGCATGTGATATTTTACAACACTGATGGACAAAGCACTGGATATCAAAGGGGCTTCTGTATAGAAAGATCACCCTCTTGTGGCTTTTAATGGAATGCAGGAAAAAAGGTGAATTAGTCCAGTTCACTCCAGATCATTCAGAACATTAAGCATATATAGCAGCGTAGTACTAATACTAGATATTATGCATATTTTGCACACCATTGTTGAACATGGCTTAACAGGAATATTGACCACGTGTATTCTCATAAACAATAAAGCACTTCAATTACAGCTCCTGCAGAAATATTGACCTTATATGCATTTATGCATGCTTCAACAAAGAAAATGTAAAAATGTTTACTATTAAAAACTCACCTACCCCTAACCACTGTAATTTAAATTGACATATATATTCAATTATATGCTATATTATATATAATCTTCGCTTCAGTTCGGATTGCAGCCTCTAGGTGGAGTCTCTCCCTATATTTGATGGCTGACCGGTTAGTATGAGAAAAGACTTCGGGCTAAATTAATGATTTATGATGAGCATTGAGTCGATTATAAATAATCATTTATATTCTAAATGATATTAATAATTACAACAAAAGCTATTATAATAATAATGAAATAGTTAATTATTGGTGTGACACTATTACCATACCACTATGTTTTGGGATTATATGCATGAGGTAATACGTTTATGAATCTTTATTATATAACAGTATAATTTAATAATGTTGTTATGTTAATGTATTTTTTTATTTGATTTAATTTTAAGTAATATTTTCACATTTGAGTTTAAAGCAGCAGCATTATTTATGCCTTGCTTTATTTTATTTGATATTTGAATTAATTCTGTTCTACGTTAGATGTTATTTTTTTCAGTCACCTTTACAAAAACCTCGACTAAAAACACGTTATTCTCTTTGTATGGCTTTTAATTACTAGACACGATTACAGTGAAAGCGACTATTTTTTCCCCTCATATCAGAATAATTGATCTCTTTATGGCTTCGTGTTTCTTCCATTATACCTACGCCTTGCCTGCGTGTGTTTATTTGATTCATTTTTTGTTTTTATTATTTTGTTGAGCGTGATTTGAGCTGATTAATTTGCACCTGACGCTTTTCTGCATAAACAGGACGGCTGAATTTGACAAGAATGCCTTTGTGCAAACTACAATCATTTAAATATGTCAATATTTCCAGTCGCCGCTTTAATTTATTTGCATATAAATTAAGATGCGTGCTTTATCGTGAGAACTGCACGAGGATATACGTTTTTAAAAGCACCCTCCGAAAATGTTTTTAAAGAAAAGTTTCATTAACACCTGCGTAAATATATATAAAAAAACTCATTTTAAACAATATAGTAGACATTGTCATTCAAGCGAGTTTATAAGTGTTAGTATACTAAATAAATCATTAGTTCAAGTTCTCGCAGATGTCTAAATGCTGAAGTGATTTATTTAAAAAAAATGCTTATTTTTATTGCTCTTAAAGAATTAAACTTGCTTCATTATTATTTACTTACGCTGTAGTCACATTGAGGATAGTTTTTCATTAGATGGCGACCTAACGCTAAGTTTTTTGCCTTTTTACCCCTGAAGACTATCGAGATGTTCAGTGAAACTTTTTTCTCTCTCCTCACACAGACGCACGCACACGCGCGCGCGCGCGGACTCGTCTGGCAGCGCGTTCTCAAATAAAACCTTGCAGATGTAGCCTATTCAGTTTCTTTCTTTTGTGCTAATAATGAATAAAAAGTGATTTGTACTCACGTCCACCACACAAGTTAGGGACAAACTCCATCGAAGTGGGTTAGGTTGCTTACCTGGGTTGGTCCCGTGATTTTGTACACATTTAAAAACGAGCTGAAAATGCACAATAAAACCCAAATTCTAATCTGTTTCGAAGAGTTCGGTCCCTGCAGTTCGCTCCGTTGTCCTTTACACACTGCAGTTTTTGCCTCTCTGCCTCCAAAAGCCTTGGCACAGTTGCCTTGGCATTCACTGCCTTCTCGTAAACTTGGCAGAAAATACTATAAAGGCGTCTCTAATGTCTGCCACAAGTAGACGAGACAAAATTATGCGAGTTTTCAGATATTTATTATAACTGTAATGATTTTTCATTTCAATTTATTAGAGATTGTTCGCTTGATAACACTCGTCTTGCTTCATAAAGGGCCGACAGGAAAAAAAATAGACGGTGTAAGTTTTAGCTCGTTAATTGTCGTGTTAGACAACACACTACATACAGCATATTTTATTTTAAATAACGTTTTTGTTTTAGAATACCACGATTTGAATTAGGCCTGTTCTGGACTAGTCTGAATAGATGTAATTAAATACCACGTTGAAGCCCAAATCAAGTGTAAAAAAAGCAGGGTCATTCAGATAACCACGTGCAATGGCATTCATTTGCACAAGTTTATAACGTTATGTTAATTTCTGTTCAATAGTTAGCTAATCTATTTATTTGTCACACAACAAAAACACCTCCTAAATAGCTTTTATGTTTGAGGTTTTTGTTCGCGCGAACTTCGTCAACGCACAGTTCGTCATCAGGCCTATAGGAGCTGTTCAGCCGATCAGTGCTGAAATCAGTGCTTTAATGGAAATTAAACGATGCACGGGCACTTATCTCCGATTGTAAATATTTAAAAATATTTCACTGGCGTTTTGAATTCAGCTCTCAGCACTTTTTAGGCCTGAGTAGGCATTTGGAGCGCTCCACAGGTCAAATAATTACCGATGTTTATTAATAAGCATTACTGATTGCATTACAAAGTAAAAATCAGACTATTAATAATTATTGAGACAATTCCTGTGCATTTTCTAGGCTTTTAGGGTTTGTAAAGGCTGTAGTATACAGGTGACTGATCTGTCGACACGCAGCTGAAAAATGAACGATGGCACGCGACTCCCGGTTCAAGACTTGACATGCGACACGACCAGAACGCTTTACCGTTATAAAGCAAAGTTACCATCCAAATGACTGCGTTTCGGAGTTAAACGAGCGTAATCGATTTCACCTTTTGTGCTGCAGACAAAGCTGCCAAACACCCAGGAGCTGAAACGAACGTTTTTGTGTTTTGGGAAGGCCAAAAACTGTTTCCTTTGCTTTATTAAAAAAAAAAAAAAACCCTGTTCTGTGTGTGTGTTTATGAAGCATTATTCTAAGAAATTGGTGCATTTCAACAAAACAAATTTATTTAGCAAATTTCTGTGTGCATAATTGAAAATGCTCTGTTAAAAATGATATATAAGTGTTAATACATTTGATTCTGATTCTGATGTGCATTTCAAATAAAACACATCTTATATCTGCTGTTGAGATGGCCTTGATCAAATGGACGTGGCTTTCTTTTTTTTCCTCGGGCTCAAGACAGTAGTTTATAAGGAGTTTGGAAATATCAAATACAAAATAATTGCTTTTACTTCTATTCCGTTGTAAATGCGTCAGTTTTATAGTTATAAAGTTTGAGGCGACGCCAGGACCAAAACACCGCGTGTTTCGAGCCTTTGCGTTCCCGCCAGGCTGTCAAAACAAAACGAAAGTCTGATATCACGAAGATAAGCGCTCTCTCTATTCCCAGTCTCATTTATTTGCGTTTCCGCGAGGCTGTTTACCGACAAACCGAGCGTCTGAGGGAGTTCGTCTCGCGGCGCGCAGGAGTGGTTGCCGTCACAGGCGCGCGCAACGCGCCCAATAGCGACGTCGTGAGCTTTGAATTTCCCCCGTTTTGCCCAATCACAGAGTAGCTCATGAAAACACCAGAGGGACTGACGTGCACCTGCAGCAAGTTAGTGTGACTGTGATATGCGAACGTAATTAATATCCAGTTTCCTATCATTTCTATCGTGCACGGTGGTAATCATCAGCTATCTTTTACTCACCTTGGTGTTTTTTTACACGTTTTGACGCGCGCACAAATTGCCATGCCACAAAATGCACGAGTTTATGGAATTATAACCTAGTGTTTATTACTCTCCAACAGACTGATATTTCATTTAGAATACATCCTGTGCACCTTTCTGCGTGCACTGAAATGAAGCCTGCACTTTTCTAGGGGGCGCCCGATTGACTTACAGGCGAGAGTAGTTGGTTAATAATAAAACGCTGTTGAGTGCCAACCAAACTAATTACACGAACTAGGTTTGCTTATTAATGTTTGCACGTGATTAGAAACATAGCATTGCATTTGGCAGTCGCCTTCCTGTCCATTAGTGTCCATTTCTTACTTTTAAATCACATAAGTTATTCAGGTGGGCTTATTTTTTTGACAAAACAGTCACATTTTTATTTTGTGTGGTATATTTCATGAGCTTTTTGGAATATCAGAATCACAGAAATAAGTATCAACAGACATATATTGTTAAGAAAGTGCCAGTTGCACATCAATACTTTCAAGAGGGGCCTCACAGAAATGAAAGATGATACTGAAAACACTCGTGCTTATGACTCAAAATATTCTGAAACAGTGTTGAACACATGAGGAAAGAAATACTGCATATAAATTCTTGGATAGAAATAGGCCACGTGAGCAAAAACTAGCTATAATTTATGTCTTGCTATTGGAAAGAACGCTTTTGTAGAGTTATAAATACGCATCGCTTTTTATTTAATAACGTTCGGTGGCGTTAAACGTTTTCAAAACATAGCGCGAGCAGTAAAGTCTGATTACCAAATGAATGAATTTTAAACACAAAAGGTGTAGTTCGATTCTCACACGAATGACTCTTTTGAGTCGATTCTTTTAATGAATCATCTGCACACGGCGTGACCAGGATTGTTCGGTTCCCAGGTGATTGACTCTTTTGAACTGGTTCTTTTCGTTTAAATATAAAATTAATTAGCAGCGAATATGAATCTCGCGCACTTTCTCGAAACGAAGCAAGAATTGTTACGCTATTCTGTATAATTAACGCTCGTGCACTTTAAATCAGCTTATTTTTTATTTTATTTTATTTTTTTAAATCAGCTTATTGGTTGTTTACATGTCAACGTGTAGGCATTTTGTTTTATAATCCGCGTTTTGTTTGTTTGATTATTACATATAAGCACATTTGATTAAGTATTTACATATAATATGCATATAGGAACAGTTGCACTTATGCCGTTTTCAGACGCACCTTTTTTTGCAAGAGCTGCATTAAATGTAATGCTGATTTGTAAAATCAGAAATGATTGTAGCCTATCATTTGACAACAAACACACTGAGCTACTGAAGGCAGCGAACGCATTACGCTTCTTATTTTCCCAAACGTTCATATCATCTTTATTTTATTTTTGTTAAGAAAGAAAATGAGAAGAAATTCGGCGCATAAGATATCAACTGCTCGCTCATCACACTTTCTGCGTGTACACGAAGCGCAACGGCATTGGGAGTGCACATTTCCCTTGTCCCGCATGTGTATGGCTCTCGTGCCTATATTGAGGGCGCTGTGCTGATGGAAGAGCCCAAGAGTTTGAACGGCAAAAGTGAACGGGAGCTTCGTCTCAGCGGACTCGAGTCGTGCGCTTGCTTCACTTTTTTGCTCTGCCTCTCTCTCTCTCTCCCCCTCTCTCAGGTCGAAACTAACCACGACACAAGTGGCAGCTTTTGCAACAGGGGGTTTTAAGGATATTACAATCTTCCTAAGCATGCCGAGCCCTGCTCGCTGCTCGTAAATCCGCCTCAGTTTTGCTTCGCACCGCCACATGCCTCACGGCGGATGCAAGAGCGCGGCGCGGCGAGGCGCTTTAAGAGACAGCGAAGAATGAATCAAACGCGAGTTTTGTAACGCACCCGGACGACTTTTTCTATCGGTTTTTTTTCTATTCAGATGACCGCAAGATGAAATAATCGCTCCTCTCGGCGCTTCATCACCACAGTTTGACTCATGGCTCTGTGAAATCTCCGCGTACTTCCATCCATCCGTCGTCGGGACTTTTCTCTAAGGCTGCACTTGATGATAATGCCGAAAGTTTGGATATACGGCTTTAACAGCACAGTACAGTAGATGTGTGTAACTCGAGGCGGGGTTAAAGTTCAGCTCTATGGAGCGCTGAAGCGTCGCGCGCACTTCGCAGAGTTGGAAATGTGAAAGCAAGAAGCAAGGCTTTATTTTCCCTCTCTCCCTTCTTCTCTGTCTCTCTTTTTTTTCTCTTTTCATACACACATATACATACACACCCCATACATTCACACATACACACCCTCACTCACACACACGCACACACACAACATATACATCGCCAATTCAAGAGTTAAAACCGACAGATATGTATTCTCCGCTATGCCTAACACAGGTAAGTGACATTTTCGTCTATTATTAACTCTGTTTGTTGCGTTTGAGCGGTGTCTTTGGCCGGGACAGCGCGGATAGGGACTAACCTTTGCATAAGACAAGTAACTTAGTGTGCACTAAGGCATTTCTGCTCTGACAGAGCCAACTGAACTACCACATGGCGGATGGCGCCCACCTTACACACATTAATGTTTCTTGTGCACAGTTGAATTTTATTCAAGCGGCTTTTTGCATGGGCACGGACGTTGACATTTAACAAGTTCAGCGCTGTGCATGCAAGAAAACGTTACATCGAGGCAACGTTATGCACATTTGATCCGCTTGCACTCTTTAAAGTAAAGTTCCTTACCGATTCAGCAAAGACAATCCTTTCCGATTCGGTTATTTAAAGATTAAAGAGTTCTCGATGTAGCACCCCGGGTTCTTTAAAGCGCCACGACTCGTCAAATACACAATAAAAACTCTTTGCATGACTGCTACTGTAAGTTTGGACTTTAAAACGTCACATAAACGTCTCCGACTTTAAACACGTTTGAAATCGGAATAGTCTTATTTGCGTATTTAGTTTTTATATATCAAAACAACTATGCCGCTTTATGCATTAAGTTTGGTCCAGCTGCCGGCAATAAAAAGCTTTTCTGCTGCTTACATGAGACTTTTTCTTCAAGGCAGCAGAAACTCTTAGATTTGCAAACTTGAATGTCTATATTTCGGATGTTTAGCAGTTTTATTTTGTATTTTTTTGCTGTTAAAAGTTGAGAAGCTGTCATTCTTAAAAGCTTGGTTTATAATGTGCTGTTATTTATATATATATATATATATATATATATATAAATGCAAAGTGTTGTTTTTGGTACTTGTAATTAACACAGAATAAAACTAAAGTTGGACAGCAACTAAGAGTGTTAAGGAACTTTAAAAAACCCACACACACACATTCATTGTGTGACTCATGGTGGCAGGTGAAGTGAGGTGACCGGTCTGGAAAAGCTGTAGCGTTATAGTCTTGATGTGATTTTAAACTGTTTGGTTAAATGTGTTTTATTGAATGCACAAAACAAAGGAGAAGGCCTCAGTATTGTGTGGCGCACAGGGACGTTCTTTTGACCGTGTTAGTTACAGTCTGTTTGGAGATACCGGAAAGGATTCATGCGAAAAAAGACAAATTATGTGTAATGTGTGGAGAAAGACGAGCTGAGAAAGTTCTTAAACTTTAAAGTCGTCTTTTCGTCGATTTGATGAAGTACGACTTTGGAAGAAGTTTGCAAAACTGTTATTTTTGATGCACATCGGTGGGGAAGCTAATAATTGAAGCTGATCGTTTATCAATCGCAGTAACCTCGTATAAGAATACGTGTTGTATTTACTTGAGTATTGATATTTGTTGCTGAAAAACAGGGCTTGTTAAAAAATAAATCATAATCTGAATTTTAAACAATAATGTGAAAAACAGAAAGTTGCAAAATAATAAAGTATTAGCGCTTTTTCCTTTCTTTTAAATAAGTAATTTGACAGTAATATTATTAAACGTCTAAAAACCATAGCTGCGCTGAAGATAATTGAGACGGGCAATTGATTTCCTCTCTGTTGCGGTGTTAAGGCAGTATGAGGTCTATTTTCCCTCTCTCTCTGTCTCTGTCTCTCTCTGTGTGTGTGTGTGTGTGTGTGTGTGTGTCGTATTTAAGTACTCAAATAGTCTTCAGGGTGCCAAAAACATGCGGCCTTCATT
>JAUMHP010000079.1:5553769-5575665 GCA_032361065.1 Enteromius trimaculatus | reverse complement strand
TGTGTGTGTGTGTGTGTGTGTGTCGTATTTAAGTACTCAAATAGTCTTCAGGGTGCCAAAAACATGCGGCCTTCATTTTTATATAAAAAAACCCCCTTCAAATACAAATAACACATTTTCAGCTCTTTCACATATTTTCGTCAACATGCATCTGCCTTGCATTAGTTATTAAACACCTTTCGGTGTGTTCACGTCATATTATGGAAACCGTGCTTATCCATGATCTGTTTTTTTGTAATATTTTTGTGTTCAAACTCTCTTGTCTCTGTTGGCCACGAGGCACTATTGTTCCCTGCTGAGGCCTTCCTATAGGACAGCAAGGTTCAGCTTGAAACACTTTAGGAGTCTGGAAAAACCTGACGTGCTAACCAGACCCTATATTGACACTCAGGCACGCTCCAAAATGCAAAGAGCTGTTTGTTCTGCCGCTACGAGCGTGTAGAATTTGGTTTTCATGAATTGCTCGAATTATAACAAAAGAGGAAAACAAGCTTTCTGGATGCTCCCGTAACTATAATTTGCATGTTAAATTACGGCGTGTTGTGTATCATCCGCCAGATTATTCTAGCAATCGGTTGTTTTGTTTAGAACCGTCGCTAGAAGACTGCTGGAAGTTAACATCATGTTTTTACAGTAGAGAGCCAGATTCTCGTCTGGAGTCTTTCCATATTGATTTATTTTCTTCAAGCTATTTTACTAGTCTGCAACAGTTCCTTTTTTTAATTTAAAATAAAAAGCATATAATGTACGTATATGAAAAGCCACAAGAATAGATGGTATCAGTAATTGAGAAACAATATTTCACAGACTTTGGATTAAGTTACGTGGAGAGTCAGTGAAGGAAGATAAGGGAATTCATTCACTCTTTTAAATGCAGGATGAAACAATACAGTTTTTATGCCTCGGAGGCAAGAGAGTTTGATTCTTGTACAAGACAGGAAGGAAACGATATGATTCAACATATACGTTCTCACAGGAGACACACACACACTATAATAATGATATATGCTTATGCAAATCCTGGATTTCCTGTGGTGTAACAAAAGAGATATGGCAATATGTATCTATATGAAGTCTGTTGGTGCTGTAATTTGTAAGATAACACACGCACTGAATTTACGTATTTTTTTTGGTAAAAAAAAAACAAACTTATTTTTGCTCGATGGCATATTGTGATTATTTTTAATTACGAAACAAACATTATCATCAGTGCTTGAAATTGGCCTGAGAAATTAATTTAATTAACGTTTCTAAATTACGCCGAATTAATTGTTGAATTTCTAAAGGCACTGGTCCGAGGCCCAGCGCGTTATATTCATATCTGTGCTTATTCAAATGAAATCTGCGCTCAGCACATAGTGCACTTTGCTTGCTTGTTGGCAGCCCTCTCGTGCTCTCGCACGGTCGGTTTTGGGACACGATGCAGGGCTATTGCTGTTTGTGGAAATGTTATTCTAGTGATTGGCAGTCTGCCATTATTCTCTCTATGTAATAAAAACCCGGAGTTATTTTCTGTGTAAAATCCCAAATTATTTCATATTAGAACCGCACGTTATTTATTTGCCCAGTTATTAGCGTGTGTGTCCTTTTTTTTGTTTTGTTTTTTAAGGCAATAAAGAAATGGACATGCAGGCCTACAAATGCATGTATTTATTATTTTAATAATCAAGCACACGTACAATATTAAAAATGCTTGTAGTCTGTGTAATTAGAAAACCCTGTTATGGCATTATGCAGCTTACCTAAAAAAAAAAAAAAAACCTGCATTTCAGCAGTGTTATGTAAATATAATGTATTATAATTTAAAAATGTGCATGAATGTGTGCACAGTTTTGATCACGTACAAAAAGATGTTTTGACGCCGCTGCCGATATTTCGCTGATCTTTTAGTCGTTATATTTTAAAAATTGATTTTCTGCCAGGGTGTGCACCCGCGGCAGGTGAAGGATCCCAAAAGCCGGCACAATCTGCCCCGCACACACTCCTGTGTGAAAACAACACACTCCTCGCTGATAGCGAATGAAGTAGCTCGGTTTTTTGGAATCGTGTGTGCATTTTTATGGAGAACAGATAAAAATAGCCACTCCAATTTTCCTGGTCGGTTGTTGCTTTTTCTCGGCCCTGGCAGACCCCTACAGACCAGCATTCTTGCCAGAGAGCCAAGATATGTCCTAGACGAGCTTCACACACACACACTTACACACACACACACACACACTGCCCTGCTCGGTTCACAGACACAGTCCTGCTGTTGAGGGCCGTTTTTCAAAATAATCAAATGGGATTTTATGTAGACGTGCTTGTTTCGCTTTCGTGGTGTCTGCTGTGAAGAATTTGTACTAGTTAGCAAGTTTTTCGCAGTTGCTTTATTTAAAAAAAGCATTTTGTATATTTACGTTTTTAAGGATGTTTCTAAAAGACTAATTTCCACTCCCTTATCCTCCTTCGCAGGATGAATTCCATCCTTTCATTGAAGCACTGCTGCCCCATGTGAGAGCGTTTGCCTACACTTGGTTCAACTTGCAGGCCCGCAAGAGAAAATACTTCAAGAAGCACGAGAAGCGCATGTCTAAGGAAGAGGAGCGAGCCGTAAAGGACGAGCTGCTCAGCGAGAAGCCGGAGGTCAAGCAGAAGTGGGCATCGCGGCTGCTGGCCAAACTCCGCAAGGACATCCGGCCGGAGTTCCGCGAGGATTTTGTGCTCACTGTCACCGGGAAGAAGCCCCCTTGCTGTGTGCTCTCCAACCCCGACCAGAAGGGCAAGATGAGGAGAATCGACTGCCTGCGTCAGGCGGACAAAGTGTGGCGCTTGGACCTGGTCATGGTGATTTTATTCAAAGGTATTCCGCTTGAAAGTACTGACGGCGAAAGGCTGGTTAAGTCTCCGCAGTGCTCGAACCCGGGGCTGTGCGTTCAGCCGCATCACATAGGAGTTTCCGTAAAGGAGCTCGACCTGTACCTGGCCTACTTTGTGCATGCAGGTAAGTCCCGTTTTGAATTGAGTAAATCTGTTGAACGTATGCCAAAGATAAAATGTGCAATGCAGTGTATCGTGATGAAATGCACTTTTAGGATTTAACTGTTTACAATTGAGCTAAATGAGAAGCTAATGCAGAAAAGTCCGGCGCAAATACCTGACGGGGGCGACTGTTAATTGGCAGAAGGCGACAGGGGATCCGTCTTGCACTGACTGCAAACACAAGCTTTCACATGGAAGACAAGTAGCGCACTTTGTTTCGCGAGGCACCTTAATTGCGTTCGTTTCCTGTCGCACGCAAATTGTGGCACCGAGCGAGCTGGCAGCGCACGTTTCCGCCGTTCCGCGCGGACTCGCGCTTTGACGAGGTACTGATAAAAGAGCGAAAACACAGTGTAACCCAAAGACGGCAGAGATAAAGCCGTAAAACGTGAGCTTTAGCGCCGCGTAGGAAAACCGGGGCTATCTGGCAGACGGCAGGTTGCAAAACGGGAGCGTGTGAATTACTTTGACTTACTGGGAACACAAAGGCCCGGAGTCTTTGAGCTTTTTGTGAGGATAAGCACGACACCGTCGCTGAAACGCATTTCCCCGCGGCCTGCCGGAATCCTTAGTTTTGATGTTCTGAAAGCCTATTCAGCGGCGAGCGTCCTGCTAACATCCTAATCGCCGAAGTTACCGTTTCTTTTTGATTCGGTGGTGAATAAGAAACGTCAGCGAGAGAACAAGAGGAAGAAAGACGGAGGAGTCTCTCTCTCTTTCCTCGTCTCTGACCTGCATTCGGGCTGATCAGGTTTCGTTCTCTGTCTTATTTAAAGCAGTGGAGCATTGCTGGAGCCCCCTTGATTAAAAGCCATCTGAAGAGAGCCTGACCTCATACACAGATGGCGAAAGTGGGGCTTCTGAGAGGAGCTAAAGTCAGTAATTAAATTTATCCCACAGTCTTGCCAGGGCAAAGGGGTGCAGGCCAGCAAACTCACCCACTTCATCTAGACAATAATACGACTACCTATCGATATTAGGGGAAATTGCTGGAAGAGGGGTTTCTATTCCATCTAGTTAAGCAGAAACTCAGATATACAATAGAAATAAGCTACGCGTTTGACTTTTCAGTGTGTATTTCTGGTGCAATTTGCATTTTGCATTATTTTCAGTGCATGTGCAGTAATGTTTCATTTTTTATTTAAATTTAAAGTTTATATTTGTTTTTTATTCAGTATTGTTCATTATATTTTTCATAGAATATATTTAAGTTAGTATTTCTCAATTTTTGTTATTGAGTATTTTCACTAATTTTGAATTTGCAGAATTGAATTTCAATTTTTGCTCTATTTAGTATTTTTATATTCTATTTACGTTTTTCAGTAAAAACCAAATGTTGCTTTCGTTTAAGCTCTGTTGATCATTTAAAAAATATATATTTTTCATATATGTTAAAGTTCAAGTTTGTACTTCTAAAATTTGTTTCAATATTTTCCAGTATTTTTTTCCAGAACATTTTAAAAACCCATTCTTCTCAGCATCTCAGCAGTCGACCAGTTCATAATTTTAGTCAGATGCCATAAATCTCCTAACAGAAAGTAACACGAGAACTAGAAAAAGACACAAATGTGGTGTTCGCTGAGGCCTGAGGACACGTAACCGTGGCTAATTTACGACAGGAGCACTCCACACGTGGGAGAGGTCATGGCTTAAGATGTTAGGGTCGTGACCCCATCTTCAAGGCATTTGACCTCCTAGATAAACATCCACTCCCATTAGCAGCCAGTCAAGCGGAGGGCAAGCTTTGGTTTTGGGTTGCCCCCATGACCTCCTGTTAAAACAGGTGGTTTTGTTTGGGCCACAGAGTGGCGTGCTGTTTAAACCAGCCGAAAGGGGCTAATAGCCATGGAGACCCAGGCTAGCATTACACCAGTTTCCTTTTAAGTACCTGAAAATCAGCCAGTTTGTTTGCGAAATCACAATTTAAGACTGAATCATATTTATTCTTTTAAAGGCTTAATTCGTAGATTTTATTTTAATGTATTTAATTTGATTATATTTTTAGTATTTTAACATATAAGTTACCTTTTAAAATATTTAAAGAATAAATATTTATTTAATTTTTAAAACCATACAATTTTCTCCTAAATGTAAGATTTAGTTTCCATTCAAGTACTTATGCGGGGAAAAAAAGATATTGAGCTGTCATATAAAATTAAGACAATGCATTGATAAGATAGAAGATCCTGTCATCGTACATGTCAACCAAACTCAGTTTGACTTGTTGTGAACTGCAGTTGTGTCTCATTCCAGTGTTTTCAGACTCGCTACACAATGGAAGGATACCGCTGGTGCAGATAGATAACAAACGCTCAACCGGGCCCGTGTGTACATTCCAGCCGGGCTGATAGATATTTATACTGGATTTACCTTAATTGACCTGAAGCCGCATCGAACAAACCGGTTGCATGTGTAATGTTTGTAAAGACGTCTGACCCACTTCCACGTGAGCTCTTAAACAGATTTACTGTACAGTGTGTCTTTCAAAACTTGTTAGCTTGGATGACGCATGCACGAGGCTCCCTGTCATAAGTTTTGGTAAATTCGTATTAAGTTCTAGGAAGGCTGGCAGAAAGTTTTTGCAAAAAGCCGGTCAAGGGCTACAGCAAGCCATCAATCCGTAGAACTTCTTTTTTTTTTTTTGACGCCAGTAACCGAATCCGCTGATATCTTCAGGCTGACTTTTGGCACATCTTGTGTTACAGCCGTTTTATATTCCTCTTCCTTTCCACAGGCTGAGGAATAACAATAATTTGGATCTATTTAAGGCGATTGTGGGATAAACCACAGCCTTTGTTGTGGTTACTGCAGTACACATTGTGGGCTGGGACCTCCCCACCCCCTCGCACCCATCCTCCCCTGCTTTCTGCTCGCTAAATCCCACCGACCGGCCCTGTTACTGCAACAATGACCATGCCACTGTGCTCTTTCACACAGTACCATTCATTAAAAATGAGCTTGTCGGCCATTCATAAAAATACGTCGCGCAACAAGTTATCTCGCTTTTGGCACGGACCCAGTGCTGAAGGACCAGCTCGGATCCAATGATGGGATACAGCGGAGTCAGTTTTAATATCATTGCGTTTGACCTCCTTTAGAACCATTTTTTCCCCCTGCTGCACTGTGATTGGATTATACCAAGCAGATGGTTCTGGGACGGGGGAAACACTGTAAGATGTTTTGTTGCCCAGCCACTTGCCTTTAGTGGGTGAGTTTCTCCTAAACCTGATTGCGAGGCAAATTCGTGTAATCCATTTAATGTGCATTGTCAGCGCCGATCTTTCCTCGCAGATTTGGACCACGTTAGTTGGCGCCCAAAGTAGGGTCTCAACCGTGCATTAATGCATCGCTTTCATTGTTGCGGTTCAAAAACGATTGCGTTTCTTTCTCTTACGACAATTAGTTTAAAATGCAGCTCATCACACTCCATTTCCTCACTGACATAACCGCAGCCTGGGGAGCCTGAAGGGTTTCGAGCACCGAGGCAGTGGGCAGTAATCTAGAGCCGGCGTGAGCGGTACACCTGTGCTCTGGGCTTACCGCTGTCCCCCAGCGTAGTGAGGCAGGAAAAGGAATGAGGGGGGTTGGCACCAGTCAATTTTTGCTAATTAGTTTTGCATTAACTCCTCAGTCGTCCCAGCACACGGCCACTGAGAGAGAAATGGGCCTCGTGATGGGAGCTCGGCTATTTTTATTTTTATCCTCCTTTATTCACACATTTATTTAATGCTTCTTGTGTTGGAGTTGCTACAGAGGACTTTGCTGTGCGGGAATGTGTTAAGTAGGCCCATATGGAATACAAACTTTTTCTGTGTACTTTTGGATTTAAATATCTTAAAATGTGTTTATATTGTCAAGTTAGCTCAAATACTTTGTAAACGAACACATAAATGTCACATCAGTTTCATTGTCTACTATTTAAAGCAATAGTTTAACCAAAAATTCAAATTAGCTGAAAAATGTTCCAAAAGATCTTTCCTCTGTTGACCATGAAAAAGAAGATGCTTTGAAGAATGCTGTTGCTGGTCTTCATTGATTTCCATTGTATGAAAAAATACTATGGAAGTCAATGGGGACCAAAAGCTACCCACAGTACGTAGGTGTAGCGTAAGCTTCGGTGAGAACGATGACTAGCGCAAAAACACAGAAGAAAGAGCAAAATAACACACTGGTCATAAATTAAAAGTGCAACACAAAGAAAAATGTTGCATATTTTTACCAGAGTGCATACATATCCCTTGATTTCAGAATGACTTCAGAGCTGTGCATTTCTGTGAGTATTTTTTTTGGTAATGGATAGATGCACTTTATTGGACCTTTAAAGTCTCAACACCCATTCACTAACATCATAAAGCTTAGAAGAACCAGGACCTTGTTTTAAATACAACTCATCTAAAAGGCGAAAGTCATATACCTCTAGAATTGACATTTTTGGTGTGAACTACCCCTTTCAAGCCAATTTTTAAGGTCTGTGCACGCCATGTTAGAGTTTGAAAATCCCGTGCAAAGGCTGCTTTAAACCATCTATCAGGATTTGTTGTTTGTTACTGCAAGTTTAACCACGTCGACCGCTTCTTTTCGTGCACGTTTTTTGAGAACTCATGGCTCGCAGCGAGATTAGCCGTGTTAGGGGAACGGCAGCGGATCAGACTGTTTTAGACTTCCCGAGAGCAGACATCTCGTTCATTACAGAACAGCAACTTTGGCTAACTCCTGAGAATGGGGCCTTTGTGCGCCCATGCCATTCAACAAGAGTGCTATTGTCTTAAACCCCAGCCGGCAGCAAACGAGGCATTGCGAGGCCTTTGCCGGGAGAAACTTTGATTGTATTAGGTCTTGATGAGGACTTCATTTGAATGGTGAGCAGACAGCTAATGCGCGTCTCGAGGAGACAAGGAAACGTGTTTTTTTTTCCCCCCGTAATTACTCAAGAGCAACACTGTACATTTTGAATTAAGACGTTGTGTTTAACAAGCAGCTTTTAACAAAAGCAAAAGACCTTTACAGTTTGTATCGGTTACAATAGAAGCCAGAAACGTCCATTCAACTTCAAACATCGTAAAACCAATCCCAGCAAGCAAAAGCCTCTTAAACTGGGTTTAAACTGACAGACTGAGTCTGCCTCGGCACTAAATCTCTGCTCAAACTGGATCCTCATCACGTGGAGATTGATCTGCATTATAGTGGCCGATCGGTACGTCACTGCCTATTGATCACTGTGTTTGCAGTGTTGAGCAACTCGCATCTGGATCTCGCAAAAACCAGCAGGCTTTACGTTCCCTAACCGTTTCCTAAACACAAATTCTTCTGTTTGCCATAGCTGGCGCCCTGGTATCATGAAAGGCCCACTCCCACTGCCAAGAAAAGAATGCAGGCCCGGTGATTGAGGCACGGGGCGGCATTGTACGCTGGAATATTAAGGAGAGCGCAGACATGAAACAGGACAGCTGTGAGTGTCTGTGGGGGAAAGTTGCTACAGATGGTAAAAGAAGTGGAAAATAAACTACCGTATGGCTGGTAAAATATAGAAGAAAGGCTGGGGCTGTGCTGCTGTACAGGATCCTCTCATGTCGTTGCTGTGCGCGTGTTTCTGGGATTTTATGCGTGTCTGTGTTAAAGGGAATATGTTACCTCAATTGCTTGTCTGTCCCAATACCCGTCATGCCCATCTGCTGCTGAGCAATGCACAGATTTGGGCTGTGACTGACATGTGCTTGTCGTGCAAAATCCCCCTAAAATTTCATTACATTATATTTGGATTAGGGATATTAGCAGTTCTAGCGGATTTGGAGTATTTGACTAACTTTTGGTGTGAAGTCTGGTTTTCGGGGCAGGATTTAGGGTATTTCTGAATACTGTAGGATGTGATGAAGCAACAATTGGACTTTCAGTTTTGTAAGGGTGGCTTTAAGAATTGAGGCTGATGGGGGAATGTTTCTAATGTATCACCATTTGACAAGTAAGCTATTTTGCCATTGCATTAAACACATTTAGGGATTTTTTTTTTTTCTTTAAATAAATGTTTCTAAAAATTAGGCCTATAATGTCCAGAAAATATATTTCATGTAGTAAGGTGAAGATCAACCAATATTGTTTCGCCAATACCAATTTTTTAAGTGCTCTGTAACTAATCTGCATAAAAAAGGAATTCGTTTCTGCTGTTTCGTGAAGCAATGTCTAATAATAAAATTCTAAAAGTAAAAGCATCCGATAACCAATATGAAGTTTAATTCATTTATTTCTGCTTTTTCTTGCAGGAACTCAAACCCCAACAATAAAAGTATAATATGCATTACAAATATCAAAAGATATATTATGAGGATTGTGATATTGTTAATAATGATAATAACAATTAGTAATAATAAAAACAATAGTATTAAATAAATTGTAATCTAAAAAATTATGTCTGTTATTATTATTATTATTATTATTAGTGGAAGTGCTAGCAGCCGCAGCAATATTTAAAAAAAATAGTTTTTAAAAAGTTTTCATAATTAGCATTATTAGTTATCACTGTGACACACTAATTTAATATATTTATTTATTGTTATTATTTAATTTAGAGATGGCATTAATCAATTAAATCGGTATAGAAGAACTGAATACATATAAATATTTGTGAAGATATACTTTGGAGAACATTTTTTTGGAGAAGTTTGCCAAGATATTTCTCTGTGTTTATATATAACAAAACTTTCTAGCATTTTTTTTTTCTCAGAATTGCAGCACATTTGCCAACAAGGCTTATGCTCTCTAAGTAAGGTTATGTTTGGTATTTGTTGTGTTTTTTTTTTTTTTTTTTGCGTTCAAATCGTCAGATGTTGTTTTTAATTATTGAGTGCAGGGGGAGGGTGTTGGGCTAAGTATGGAATTGACTTTAAATTATTGAACTATTTATCCCCAGAACTGCCCTCGGTCCCTCCATCTGTCTGCTTTGCAGAAATATAAATAAATAAGCAAATAAAGATAATAAGGCTATGGCGCACTCCTAGCCAGACCCCGAGTTCTGGCACGATTCTGTTCCTTATTTTTGCGGCGCCCCTTCAGAAAAAAAAAACAACCTCTGAACACTCTCCCAATTAGCCTGCTTTGGATTTAGAAAGAATGTAAACATCGTTCTTTTAGGAGCTCATGAATGATCATATTTTGGGGGGGGAATTCAAATGGCGTAATGAAAGAATGTCACCAATTTTAACCTCCAACCTGCCCCTCTCATTAGGCAGCAGTCCTTTTGACTCCCAGGCCGAAGATATTTTTGCCGCCGCCGTGTGTTTGGCGATTTAAATAATGCACTTGAACTGATTTGTCTTCAGTCGAATACTAAAGATACTGTTTAATTAGCGGTGATTAGAGCGGGATCTCTAAATCATTCCCTTCCGTCTAGTCACTCCCGGACTCGCCGTATGAGCGAGTATCACTCATTAAGAAAGAGTTTTAGGGAGCATCGATCCATTAGTCATGCGTCTGAATTACACTAACACAGAAGTTTTTGTTTTCGCACCAACGAGGGATCGCCGGGACTCGTTAAATTGATCACGAAGCGCGTATTCACCCACACTTCCAAAACTGTTTTCACAGACAAAACAAAAGCACCACTTGATTAGCTGTGAACCATCTGGGAACGGCGAGCTGTGCGACCAAGCTAATTGGTTCGATTTGAAAAAGAATAGGACCGTCCCTCTCGTCGCATGCGTGTTTGAATGAGTCCCCCCCTAACCGCAAGTTGCGTTCCTCGCCCCTCCCTCCTCACTTTTTGTTTTACGCTCCCAGTGATGAGCTCCGGTCTGGTACGCCGGCGCTGGGAAACCTCCCGCTCCTGGGGTTTGTGTTACTTCACAGTTGGGAAACAGCTGGCATGGGAGAATGTGGCGCTGTGTTGTGAAATCCAGAATATTGTTTAGAGATTCTTTTGTCAGTGCTAGTCGAAGTTCACAGTGTTATTAATGGGCCGGCGGTAGCTGAAGGCATCTGTTGTTAAGTGGAGGGTTTAAAGCGCAGTGCCACCTGTTGGCTGTGGTCTTACTCGGTGCCTTATATTGATTTTACCGCCATTTATGGAATGTTGTTAAGCAGGTTTTGAATTTCAGATGTAAATATTTCGCACAGACTTTTGCGAATACAGTAGTATTTAGTAGTAAGTCATCTAAATCAGTAGTAGACAATCATCTGAGCCTTCAGACTTGAGTTCATTTGGTAAAACCATCGTAGTTTATGCTCATGTCTTTTTAGACCAAATAAAAAATGTAAAGAATTTTTTCCATCATGTTGACTTTTTTTTAAAATTGTGTTTTTATGTATTTACTGCATTTTGGTGCAAGCAGTTTATTCAATCAAATGTGTTTGATACCAAATATAAATGTGTGTCCTCTACCCCTCGCGTTTTGGTAAGCTTATTATTACTATTTTTGTTCGAATTCGGAAATCTGCATGAAATGTCTATTATATACTTTTCATGTTAAACATTGTTAATATGTTTTTGATTTACCTAGATTTAACCAGTTTTGCTGCAACTTTAATATTAATCACAATCTGAGAAAATGTTTTTGTAATGCGTTCTTTATGCCGGAAAAAAATTCAAATTGTGTCCCAAATTTTGGAAAATATATAAAAAAGTTTTTTTTAATCATTTAGAATATCTGAATGTATAATTAAATGCTACATATTTTACCATTTTTTTATTTAGCTAATTTTTATTATTTATCTCTTCACTAATAATTTAATATATATATTAGTGCTGTCAAATGATTAATTGCGATAAGTGTGTTAACAAAATATATGTATGCGTACTGTGTATGTTCATTATGTAATAAACACACATGCATGTGTATATTTATAAAAATTTGTTATGTTTATATTATAAAAATATATTTATAAATTATATAATTTATGTGTAAATACATGTAAATATTTTCAAACTATACGCTGTATGAGTGTGCACTTATATATACATAATAAATGTACAGAGTACGCACACATATATTATGCTAATAAAAATGTTTATTTTGGATGCGATTGCATATATTATGTTATATATAGTTTTTTTTTTTGCTTCAACCTTGTGTGCACAACAAACCCAGCGCTGGGATTGCATTATCTGTGGTAAAGGCTATCACTGTCTGCCACGCTTGTTAAATACACATTTCAGCAGATAAAAGTCAATATTCTAAGAAATGGTACAGGTACGGAGCACTTCCTGTGGGAGATGCCAGACATGGGCCTCCCATTCATGGCTGCAGCTCACATTTGCTGCAGGCCGTGCTTTGCCCCACTGTTGGGCTGGGAGGAGCCAATGTACGGTTCAAAGTCAGGCGCACAGAGATAAGACAACAGTCAGACCGAGGAACTGTGTACTGTAACCAGCCCAACTGCTCCTGTCGTGACCACACAGGCAAAAACGAGCAATTAGCATTTATACTGGGTCTTGTCTATCACTCCGTTCCCCTCAGAGTATCTCATCGTTTTATATCTAACATCTTTGTCTCTTTGTTAGATGTGCCATTTGCAATTGGCAGCACTTTCTATATATAAATGGCTATTTATGTATTTGTGTGAATTGCTTTGCCATCAATCTGGACTTTTAAATATTCATCTTTTATAGGTAGATTTGATAGGTTTTACCCTTTGAGCTGCATTATACCTAAAATTGGATATTTATTGCAACAGATCTTCCTTGTCATGAAACAAAAGCATGATGTTGTAAAATGCGCTTTCATTCCTCATAGCAGACAATTGAGTTATATGATGAAACGTAAAACATTTTAGCATTCATCTGTGAATAGCACATCAACAGTTGGAGAAATAATCATGAAATAATCTTCGCAGAGCGACAGGCTAACATGCTGAAAACACGCAAAATATTGTTGCTAGCAAGAAATAATAATCTAGACTAAGCAGCTGCAGTTCCCCCTTTTGATATTGTTAAAAACTTATCTGTGAGTGACCGTGATTGTGAAATAATCCTCACAGCTTACATGCTAAAAACAAATCATGACCTACAACGATCAGCTGTAATTCTGCTTTTGATATCATTAATCGTGTAGTTTTTGTCACAATTATTAACCACCACAATTGGTCAAGCATTGATACAGAGTGTGAAATAATCTTCACAGACTTACATGCTAACATGCTAAAAACACTCAAAACGGATTAACCTACAGTGACCAGTTGTTATTTCACTTTTGACATTAATGTAGTATTTATTTTTTTATTTTACATTTATCTGTGAATAATGACCACCAGATTTGGTGTGTAGACTGTGCTATTCACAGTTAGCATGCTAACATGCTAAAAACACTCAAAATGATGCTATAAACCGCAATCCTCCTCTAGAATGATCAGCTAGGGTTCTCCTTTTTAAATCATGAATAATAATAATTATTTTATTCACAATAGTCTTTGAATGATAGATTGATTACAGCAGTTGGTATTCAGATTTTTTTAGTGTGACATGCTAACATGCTAAAATCCTTCAAAATGATGCCCCGAGTAATAAATCCTCGTCTGGAATGATCAGCTGTAATTCAACACTTGATATCACCAAAAATAATGATCATCTGTGAATAAGGCAGTGACCACCACACTTAAGGTATAGACTGTGAAAAAACTTCACAGAGTAGCATGCTAACATGCTAAAAACGCTCAAATTGATGCAATAAGCATCTTTGAATGATAGTTTGACTACAACAGTTGTACCTCAGCTGTAATTCAGCTTTTGATAACACCAGAAATACATTGCAGAGTTATCTGTGAAAGATACTTTGTCCAGTATTAGCCGTGAGCTTGAGAGGGTCCTGTTGTCGTATCCTCTGTATGTCAGTGGCCGACACACACACACACACACACAGTTTCCTCTGTCCTGGGGATTCTTCAGGCCGGCGCTCTGCGGCTTCCTGCGGCTTCCTGCTAATTAAATTCCAACGCTGTCCATTAGATAGATAGAGTGAGCGCGCTGCTGACTCAACACAGGTAGGGCAGTGCGCTGTAATGGGAAGAGGAGCTCAAGTGCCCAAGCAATTCATTTGGACCCCATTTTACACATCCCTGGGTCACCACATGCTTTCAAGGGTGGAGGGAGTGAAGAGCGGAGAGGGGCGCATAAGCTAATGCTTTAATTCAGAAACGGACTGTGTCCTCTAAAACGTGCCGAGGTCGGAAACGCCTTCGCTCGTGTTTGTGCGGCCAGCAGTGTGCGTCGCTGTTGCCGTTTGCCGTTAAACGCAGCTAAACATTTAATCGAGCGTAATACCAGCTTTTGAAAAATGATTATTTGGGTTTTGCAGGCTGAAAACGGACCTTTTAGCTTTCCTCTACTGGATTAGCCAGGAGGAGGTCATCGAAAGGGCTTAAATGAAAAAGCCTGTGACCAGTAAGGGAGCGAGCGTCGAGATGAAGTCTGTAATTTGGTTGGTCAGAGTTTGGATGGAGTCCCAGACCGACTTGGTTGGATGCGGTGCCGGATACTACGCCAGGCATGGAGGCAGGGCTGTCGATATGTCATACGCTTTTGCACACTTTCATGTCAACAGGAGTGTTTGCTTTGCTCAGACGCTGAGCTGATTGTAGTAAGGGGACGTGGACTCCTAACTGAATTGTCAGGGTTGTGTTCAGCTGAAGCTTCTGGATGCAGAGGAATGATTTGGCCTTCCATTGCCAGTGGACAGATTTTATTTTCTTGTAATTGCAGCTGCCAGGGATTTAAAAAAAGACCATAAAAGCAGACCTACAAATAATTCATCTTAATTAATGACTTGATGATTAATATTTAATACTTTTTTGCGTTGTTTGTATAAGTGCCTGTAAGTACTAATGGCTAAAACTGATAGTATTCAATAATGATTTGATAGTCAGCCGATTTCATTATTGATTAAAAAGGTCTCCCACATGATCTCAACTGTTTTTTTGTGTGTGTTTTTTGTCTTTGTTTAACCTTACTTTATCTTTACTTAAAATAAAATTTAAATTAGTACTGTCAAATGATTAATCACGATTAATCGCATTCAAAATAAAAGTTTTGTTTATGTAATACATGTGTGTGTACTGAATATTCATTATGTATATATAAATACAAACGTGCATGGAAATATTTAAGAAAATATGTTTTCATATACATATATATATATATGTGTGAATATTTTTAAAATATATACCATGTGTGTATTTATATATACAAAATAAATATACAGTACACACACGTGTATTACATAAACAAAACTTTTATTTTATATTTTTTATTTATTTTTTATTTTTATTTTAATCATGATTAATTATTTGACAGTACTAATTTAAGTAATTTTTAGTTTGTATTTATCGATTGATTTTTTAAAAAAAAAATGTATTGACATTTTTGTTTAATTTATATTAATTTCAATATTACAAATGAGTGCATACATGAATTAAACGTTGTTTATTTAAACTTTCAGTTTATTAATCAATTTTACAGTTTTAATTTTACAAGTGAGTGTATAAATCACCATTAATCTCATGCTCTATAATAAAATGTAGCACATTATTTTTCAGTCAAATGTAGTGTTCTAATTAACTGTACCTAATCAAAATCACTTCAATTTTATTTGAACTGCTAAAAATAATTAGGTTTTAGTAACATGTTTATACTTTGTACAGTTTTCAGTTTCATCCTTGGCTTTTAACTGATTCACGCACTTAAACTTTTTACCTTAACCACTAACGAATTCTTTACTTTCAGCGTTTTATGGGCGCTTTGAGTCTTCGTTCTGTTTCTTTTGCAGTTCCTCCGCATTCACGCATCCCCGTGAAAGAGTTAAACAGGAAAGCTGCATTGAACAAAATACTGGTTGAGCGGGCAAGAAACATCGAAAAATTAGAAAAAACAACAAAACTTTCCTTTTCCTCCTCTTTTCGCATTAGCATGTGAATTGCCATTCATTCATTTATGTTCCATTATAACCTCATGAGTGGCCGTTTCTATGGGGCCGGCCCAGCGAGGGCTGCGCACTAAAGCTTTGGCGAAGATTTAGTATTGAGCGAAAAGAAGTGTCTTTTTCCGCGCACACCTTTTTTTTTCCCTTCAGCATCGGTCAGGCCGAGGTGACATCATGTGTCAGGCTATCGCTCAGGCAAAAGCCACAATATGTCAGTGCCCTGCAGAGAGGCACAGGGCACAAGTGAAGTCAGGGGGGTGGGGTTCGGCGGTGATTGAAGAGGGAGGGGTACAGCTGGCTCCCCCAGCCTCTCCATTCCCACACTCCCATTCCAATGGGCTGGTTTGTACTGGTATATTCTAATTCACCGTTTGCCTAATTAACATCTCATTTGCATAACTTGTTGCATTCCCCCCACCACCACTTTTCCAAAACAATGCAGGCCGACTGAAGAGACCTAATCCTGAGCATCTCTCGTCAAGATAAAAGCAATCTGCAATTTTAACAACCCTTTTCTGCTTCGCAATTAAAGCGGCCCATCAGAAGCAGCCTGGTGTTCTTCGTTTGGAAGCACATACATGATGTCATGACATAATTTTGAACGGCACACTCGATGTGGAATGCTTTAACTTGACCATCATACAACTAGAAAGGCACCATTTATAGTCCTTTCCTAGCCTTACTTTTTTTCTGTTTGACCTTTCAGTGCTCAACAGTGAAGAGATCTTAGTTGAGACAGTAGTTCAGATTTCTAGTTGCCCCGTGAACCTGTTTTTTATTGGCTCCAACAATTTTTGTGGTGTTTGTTCTGTACTTTTTGTGCTTTGTTTTATGTTTTGTTGTGTTGTTTTTTGTCTTGTTTTTTTTTGTCTTCTTGTATGTTTTGTGCTTGTTTGAAGTTTTAAGCTTTTTTTTCTAACTTTTTTTACATTTTATTTTTCAGTTTTAAACATTTTCTTTAAAAAAAAAATAGAAATTACTTAATTACTTATTTATTATGACAAATATTTTTAATTATAAAAAATAGACTTTTAAAGTTTTATTTAGTAGGTACAAGACCTGAAAACATTTTTTTTGCTTCATTAGGTTTTGTTTTGTTGCTTTTTCTATTGTTTTATGTTTTGTACTTTACGTTTTGTCGAGCTTTTTTAATTTTTTTAATTTTATTTTTCAGTTTTAAACCTTTTCTTTAAAAAAAAATATTTATTTATTACTTTGTTACTTATTTATTATTTGTAATTATTCAAAAATAGACTTTTAAAATTTTTTGTTTGTTAGGTAAAAGACCTGAAAACATTATTAGATTTATTAGGGTTTGTTGTTGTTTTTTTCTTGTTTCCTACTTTTTTTCCCTTCTTGTTTTATGTTTTGTTTTGTTGCTTTTTTTCTTGTTTTGGGTGCTTTTTCCTCTTTTTTGTTTCACATTGTATTTTTCTATTTTAAACCCTTTCTTATTAGAAGTCTTTATTTATTACTTCATTAGCTATTTATTATTACAAATGTTTAAAATTCTTTAATGATAGACATTTTCTTAACATTGTCTTTTACTAGGAACCTGAAAGTTATTAGAATTTAACACACACACACACACACACACATATATATATATATGTGTGTGTGTGTGTAAAATTCCTTATTTTTTCTTTATTTTTGCTTGAAAATTGCGTTACATGCTAAAGCATTACTTGCTGCTTACTGGATAATTGTCTGCCCATTTTTACTGATGCTATCAAGTCCTTTATTCAGTTTTGAGCAGCTCTTTGCTGCTGTTTTGTACCAAATGCTGGTTTGGCTGCGATAAGTATGGAATGTATAAGAAGTTTGAGCGTTCTCGTGATTCGAACCATATGCAAAGCCCTTCACTGCTGGTGTGCTGTCAATGATGCGACGGGACCACAGTGCTTCTGACTTCTTAAACGTCACGTTCAGATAATCCTCGAAAATTTTAGATGTGTATGCTCCAAAAAAAAAAACAGTTTTTTGGATTGCATCTCTGGATGCGTAGGCCTCCGAGCGCTCGAGGTCGTGTTCGTGCATGCATGTATGTTTCATCAATCAGAAAGCCGAGAGCATCGCTCAACGTGTTTGTCTTCTGTTGCATTGAAATTTTGCGCTCACTTTTTTCCCGATCCCACCGCTGCGGTTGTCCTGGGGCGAATGCCACAGTAATATTTATACCCCAGAAACTGGGAGCAGATACATTTGTTCCCCTGGCTTCTCTTTACGAGTGTTGCACAAAGACTGGTGGTGCTTGAGGTTTTGGAAATGAAAGGAAAATGAGAAGGGAGCGATTTGGTCAGGCCTGTATATTTTCGCAGGCCTTCTGCACGAGGACCTCGGTGCTACCGCAAAACACATGAAGACAAGTGCTCGGTTCCTCGCCCCCGCCTTTCCAGCTCCCGACATTTCCACAGTGATTCAGCATAAGGCCATTTTGGAGTTGAGGATCAAATGATAGGCCTCTAGGTTTGTCTTCTCAGGCCACGGGAAAGAAAGGAAGACAATGAGTCCGCGTGGCCAGGCCTGACAACCATAATTCAGCTGGCTCCCTGTTTGTTTTCATCCATGGAGAGATAGCTTTGATTCCACGGCGTGCTTTCAAGACAGCCAAAGTTATTGCACGCTAGAAGCTGAGCTAAGCAGTCCGGCTTTGCGGTGTCCACTTCAAGGGTTGCAGGAGAAGACGGTTTAGACCAATTAAGCATCCTTTCATGACTGGCTTACGTAAACCTCCGAAAGTCTTTCTAGGGCTCTTTTTGTAGCGCTAATCAAACCTCGACACAAGCAGCTCAATGTTGTGATGTTTTTCACAATGGCACTTCATTCGGTTCCAACTTCACAAGCTCAGGATACGTTTTAAACGTCTTAAATTCGCATTTTGTGATTGGCTTTCTTTTTGAGATAAGATGCGTCAGCTTGATGGCTTCCACTGTGCCGGGCCTCGATAGCAGACTTTCTTTTTTTTTTTTGGATTAATGGGATATGTGGGGTCTGTTCAAAGCGGTCAATGGAATGACTGAGTCTTTGTGTAATGTGAATTCATGTATTCAGTTATCAGAACAGCATGAGTCATTGATCTGTTTATGGCTATATGATTCGGGACGGTCGTCCTGGCGAGAAGGGATTGTACTGTAAATATCCGTCAGCTCGACTGGGAATATCCGAGGCAAATGCGCTCTCCCCCCCCCTCAGGGGTCCGGCCTGAGACTCGACTCTATTTATTCACGGCTGGTGAGATGGACGTGGCACCAGGATGACCGGTTCACCCTGGAGTGTTGAAGAATGCACACAAACAGAGGATTGTTTTGCTCGTTTAAAACATAATTGGTAGCTTCTTATGTCGACCTGCCTTAGTTTGTGACTTAGCAATGGATCTTTCTTTTTTTTTTTTTGCCACTTTTATAACACCGAGGCCGTAGAGCGAGGTTGGAAATAAGGATAGATGAGTTGGAAGCCAGACTCAAACCTTATGCCACCTACATTCAGCTGAACGTGCCAGGAAATATGAATAAATGTTTATTTAAGTTTATTATTTTATAAAGTATTTTTTATTATTGTTTATTTTATGTTATTAAATAAACTCAAAAATATATTTATTTAATAATTAATAATAATTTTATAATTCAGGCAATTTGTGACCCTTCCCACCGACAAATTTGAGGTGATAGAACAGTTATAAAACGATTGGCTTAATATATTTATTTGACGTTAATTTATTGCTATTATTATTATTTAGGTATATTAGAAATTAATTTAAAATTTTAACTATAATAACCAACATTAAATTAAACAATTTAAAACATATAATTAAAATATGTATAATATAATAATGATGTTATTTAAATAATAATGCTATTTGTTTACACTTATATGTATACATGCTACATTTTTTGCATTATCTATTTATTTGTTGACATTATTTATCTAAATATTTATATTTTTAATATATCTATTACTTTTATTACACAAACATAAAATAATAATATTAATACTAATACAAATTATTATTATATTAAAGTATTAAATACTACTGCAGTACTACTAATGATCATTATTATTGTTATTATTAATTTGCTTATATTTGGTACTTTATGATTTCCTCCTAGTGTTAGGCAGTGGAAAAAAATGACATACTAGTCCAACATCTAAAAAACTTTCTCAACCACGGGGCCTTCATATTAAACGCTAGCAGCTCACTAGCTGTCTCCCACTGTGCCTGGCACTGTTTGCAATTCATAGTTGCCTAAAAATAAAAGCGTTTGTATAGGAAAGCCCATAAAATGAAACATGAGGACATGATTTGAGTCAGTGCGATGTCATTAGATTAAACTCCATAATTAAACCGAGTGCAGCAGGCGAGCGCACCGGGGATGTCACAGAGGACAGATCCGCAACAAACAACGGCGAGAGAGAGAGAGAGACAGAGAAAGACACCTCTCCAGAGTCCGGGCCGCTGTTTGAGAAGATGCCGCCGTTGTCCCGCTCGATATTTGCAATGTACAGAGGTCTGTATCCTCTCAGCTCTCACCTTATTTGCTCGGGAAACACAGAATTATCTCCTTTTCCCCCTCCGTCCCCCTGCGCAGCACATGATATTTAATCCGTCATCTTTGTTTTCAACAAACACGGCGCAAGCTGTTGCTGGCAGGCCATGAGGCTCAGGGCCCATCTGGAAAGCGGGCCGTGTGCAGGGGAATTAGAGGGGAATTTAAGTAGGGGTTTGCTTGGGAAAGCCTGATAACAGTGCGGTACCGTGGCCTGTTGGCATCGCGCTGGCTTCTCTCCACCCCCCTTCCCAGTCTGCAATGTATTATTGATGCAAAAAAGGGGGGGTATGTAAAGGCTGCAGCCTTTTGTTTTTGTTTGTTGACGTTGGCCACGTCGTATTGTGTCGGGCTTACAATAGCGAAGGATGGCAGGGGAATCCCCTGGTTTCTCGTTCTCAAGATACACTGTAGCTTGAACTGCTTCGGTTAAAGTAGTACGTGCGATCGATCAGCAGGCATTACATTTCTGTCGCTGTCCTCGCGCACCTGTAATTATCGTGACGGGTCGTGACGAATGCGCTCGTCTCAGCTGTTCCCATGACTCGATCAGCAGCCGAGCTACATGTTTCTCAATCTGTATCAGGATTAAATCGATAGAACATGCTGACGGCGGGCTCTTGAAGTCCGGGCTTTAGTTCGGATTCAAAGGATTAGCTTTTGATTTGTTGAAATTGATTGGAATTAGAAGCATTGCGACTCGGCGTGCAAATAAATATGGAGCTTGATTCTCACGGTTTAATCCGGGAGCGAGAGAGAAAGATTATAACGGTTTATTTGAACATCTGTTAGCAATGAGGTTTCAATTGTAACTAGATTTTTTTTTTTTTTTACTTATTACGAGGGAAATGCTATAAGTGCCTATTAGACGACTTACAATCTCCGTTCTGACAGCTACATGATGCAGAAGTTAATCTCAGCAATGAAATTGCTTATATATATATATATATATATATATAATGAGAATCTACAAAAAAAGCAAAAATATATAACTGAGACAACACTGAATACTGAATATCAGTCTAATGCAAATGTGTTTTTTTATTTGCTAAATAGTTATTGAATTAATGAATAAACAAATAAATATTTAGCTTTTTAGCATTTTTGTCAAATGAATTTATTTTAGTTTAACCTTATTCGAATAGAAAATATGTATTATTTATTTATACTAAATATTTATTTATAATATAAACAAAATAGTGTTTAGTTTAATTTAGGATTGTTTAATTTGTAAACTATTTTTTATTGTATTAAGTTTTTATTGTATAAAAGTTGTATCTGTTGAAGCAATTATAATGCCATTTAGAGTATAATTAACTTACAATAATCAAATATGACATGACAAAGTATTTAAATATTATAATTAAATGAAAAATAATCAAATATGTTCAAAACAAAGATAATGACTTAATAATAATAATAATACAATTTACCA
>JAUMHP010000079.1:5531225-5549423 GCA_032361065.1 Enteromius trimaculatus | reverse complement strand
TATCTATCTATCTATCTATCTATCTATCTATCTATCTATCTATCTATCTATCTATCTATCTATCTATCTATTTATCTGTCTCTCTGTCTCTCTGTCTCTCTGTCTGTCTCTCTGTCTGTCTGTCTTTTTAGGATTTGTTTGTTCATTTGTTTGTACTTTCGTTTGTTCGTTCTGTCTATTGTTCTATCATTCTATCATTCTATCTATCTATCTATCTATCTATCTATCTATCTATCTATCTATCTATCTATCTATCTGTCTATCTTTCTGTCTATCTATATTTTTAGCTATTGTCTATTCATCTATCCTTATATCGTTCTGTTGTTATATCGTTAGATCTATCATTCTATCACTGTATTGTTCTATCTATTGTTGTCTCTGTATATCTGTCCATCCATCTGTCTCTGTTGATTATCAATCATTTCATCCATCCAACATCCCCATCATCCCACTGTTGTCCTGTCTATCATCCCACCCTATCTTTTTATCTATCTGTCTATCTATCGTTCTATTTGTCCTAATGGATAGGGAGTTGGACCTGTAACCCAAAGGTCGTGGGTTCGAGTCACAGGCCCCGAAGAGATTGTGGGTGGGGTTAGTGAATGACCAGCGCTCTCTCCACCTTCAATACCACGACTGAGGTGAGACCGTTTAGCTAGGCACCGTTCCCCCACCTGCTCCCCGGGCGCCGCAGCAATGGCTGCCCACTGCTCCGGTGTGTGTTCATGGTGTGTGTGCGGCGCTTCGCTTCTCACTGCTGTGTGTGCACTTGGATGGGTAAAATGCAGAGCACAAATTCCTAGTATGGGAAACCATGGCTTCATGTCACGTCCTATCTCTCAGAGTAGACTGTTAGGGTAGGGTTAGGGTTAGTAGAATAAGTTGACATATACTTGCAAAGTTTCTCATAGTCAGTATGTTAAATGTTGTGAACACAACAAAATAAAGTGTTAGAAGATATTAAGCAGACAGTCTACTAGTACTCTAATGACTGCTAGTTAACACATAGTTACAAACTTACTGTTAGCAGAATGTCTAAAGGGGACTATTGAAAAAAAGTTTTACCATTGTTCTGTTTGTTTGTCATCCGATTGTTTGGCCATACTTTGCTTGTCTGTTTAAAAAAAAGAAATGACAAATTGTACCTTCTTAAATTAAACTGCACCTTTATGGGTTCAGCTGTGAACAGCATACAGCCCTGCTCCTCGCGCTGAACCTGTATGTCGCTGCCCTTCACTGCCGCCCCGCTGTGATGACCTCACACAGTCACTGCGTCTGTAAATAATACCGCTGCGCATTGCTTTGAAATGACAGTGTCCCTCTGCGTCTCATAAATGATACTGTCACGCGCCTTCCATTATTGAGGAGGCTCGCGGTCCCACCTACACCTGCGTAAATCTCCCGGTCCTCTGCTTCTCAGTAGGCACGGAGAGTCTCGCTAAGCCTCGAAGCGGCGAGTAAAGCTATGCGATGTGTAATTAAACAGAAGCGAACACAAAGGGCCCGGGCAGCGTGTGTGCCTCTGTGCCCCGCCACGGAGCACAGGTGGGTGGCAGGGAGCACGGAGCTGCGAGAGGAGGCCAGGTTAAGCTTGCATTACAACTCATGAATCTTTCAGATCACCCTGCTCAACAAGTGCACGCCGTTCGCCGCACGAATGCGGTTTTTTAAAATAAATAAGAGCTGAAAATGGAGGTATAGTAATTTAAGAACTTTCAGTAGGATCAGGGTGTTGTGCAAAAACGAGGATAAGAGGCAAAGAAATAAATGCAAGCCGTATCCTTTGAGGTGTGCCCCTGACCTCCCTGCATCACTGTGGTCGTATTCACCGCCTCGACTGCTGCAATAAGGAGGCTTTATGTGCACTGAGCCCGGGGCCATAGCGTCAGGAGCTGAGGACCTCTGCACCAGGAAATGCTTTAGGGATCTGCTCTTTTGCACAGTCAGTCTCCCACGGACTCCGGGAGACCATTTTATCTCCAGTTGCTAGGATAACAACTCTAAGCTTCCAGCAGTCAGAAGGCCTGCTGGGCCTTTTTCTGTCAGACAGAAAGAATGCAACATTTTGTTGAAGGGGTTTGTTATTAAAAAAAAAAAATTACTTTAACGGTTCGTCTCGGATCTAAGCATTTTATTTATTTATTTATTTATTTATTTTTTTACATTTTTTGGGGTTATATTTTTGGAGCAGCCCAAGATGGGGAGGAAAGTATTGTTTTTATCGCTAGGGTGAAAAAGACAAAGAAATCGAGGTTCGGCGGGGCGAGGGACTAATGAAACGGTTAAAATAGATAAATGAGAAGTGCGAGGGCCACGGCGACTCTGACTGACTGCGTCCCGCCAGGATTAAGTGGACTCCTCCTGTTCCCTTTGTGCACTTTTCTCAGCAGCACAATTGGGTCCGAGTCGCGAGCACAAGTGCTCCGCAAAAAGCCGCACAGCAGCCACTTTCGGTCTCCATTCTTTGGCCGTGGCGAGACACGCCGGCCTGTAATTACGGGGCTCTTTCAGTCGCCCGCAGACCCTTCAGTCTGACCCCAGACACCTTGACAACACCTTGCCTAACAAGACCAGAGAAATACTGCAGAATTTTTGTTAAACAGTCTATGCTGCTTTTATCAGACAATTGGTTTGTTTGGTCTTCATTCAAACGTGCAGCAAATGAGACTTTAGTGAAGATTTGATCTGTTTTTTTTTATCTATCTATCGTTCTATCGTCATTCATTGTATCTGTCGTTCTGTCAAGCTTCTATCATTCTCTATCTGTCCATCTTTTTGTCCGTCTCTCTTCATATTTGTCTAAATCTGCCTGTAATTTTTTATCTTTTTTTTTCCAAAACTTTAAACTTCTTAACAAAAGTTGCATTTCTACCTTCAAACCGCCACTCTGCGTGACGTTTGCTGCCTCTATTCAATTAAGCGGCCAGACTGGTATTTAAAAGCCATTGTCAGTTCATTTCTAAACGTCCCACAGCCCTGCTATAAAGACTTTGTTTGTTGTTAGGCAAAGGGGCACCGGACTGTTTCGGGCACACATGAAAGCACAGCCCAGGTTAGTGTGTCACACGGCCTGTGCTCCAGGCTGCTTACGTGGCCTACTTCCCACCGTGGTCAGTGGGTCGGCTGTCCCGGAGTGAACCCTTTCCACTCTGCGGCCTTCCTCCGTCTAATGATACTTAGAGCTTAATCGCTCTGGACTTTCCAATTACGCCAAGGCTTTAGCGCACTGCTCCTTTTGCAGCAGCAAGAAAACGCTGGAGTTTTTCTCCGCCGCTTTAATCCAGGCGGTGAAAATGGAGCCGCAGTTGCAGAATTGCTGCGGCTGTGTCAAATTTACAGTAGTACAGTACATCCCTGATTGCGCAGCCTGTGGGCAGGGATTGTTCTCCCAAGAAAGAGGTGGAAGGGATGTGAGAGAGAAAGAAAGAGGCTGCTGTTGGCCCACAGGGACCGAGGGGTCGCGGCGGAGCAGACAAGAGGAACACACTTTTTTTGTGGGGGTGTTGTGTTGGTGGAGAGGGGGGTCAGTGCGAGGGCAGCGCTGAGGGAAGATGAAGGATACGCCACGGGCTGACAGCCACACAGGAAGTACATCACAGTCAAACCTAGCGAAGACCCCCCCCAAAGTTCCCCCTCTCTTGTATCGCCCCCAGCCCACTTTGGGAACTTCTCAGCGTGGTTTGTGCCTTGTGATCTCCGCTCTGATGTGATGGGGGAGGCGGGGGTTCGGTCGAGGAAATCCAAAACACAACAGCGGGCATCATTGTCTCAGATGATGTTAGTGTATATGTCAAACCTGCTAGAGACGTTAAACACACCTTTATGAAGAACAAAAGGGGCATAGAAGAGCTGCAGTTAGACACTTTTTCTTTGGTTTCGAGCTTTGTGCTGATAGGTTACCTCTCGTTTATTTCGTTTATTTGATAAATGAATTCAGGAAAACAAATAGGATGTAGAATCACAATTAAGAATGTAAATGTAGCTTTTGTTAAGTTTTTTATTTATTATTAACAAAATAGCTGTTTTAACTACTGTCAAGGTCAATGTTTGACAAAGCCAAGTTGAAAAAGTAAAAAAAAAAAAAGTTTTACAGACAGATAAACAACGTGGGATTAATTCATATAAAAAATGAATTGTTTTTTGTGTCATTTATTTTATTTGCTAGTTTTCGTTTTTGTTTTAATTTGATATTTTATCAGTAATTTATTTTATATGTATTGTTTACTAATTTTCTTTATTTTATTTATTGTTTTTTATTCTTGTATATTTAATATTAACATTACTTTTATTATATATTGCGAATATAATAATATGCAGAGAGGGAGTAGTTTATATATTATTTCATATAATAACAAATTAATGGGAAAGCACTAAATTTTTTTGTTATAAATATAGAAGTAATTGAATGGAGCTTTTCTCTAACGTTTTATTTCTTAGATGTTTAGCGGTTTAAGTTGAAGAAGCTGTTTTTAGTCACTATGCTTTAGGAACTCGAGCTCATTTTGTTTTTGTTGAAGCTTGATTATTGACTCTAAATCTAATCTTCACTTAAAGTCTGTGGGCTGACACATGACTTTGCGTGGGGCCTCCTGGTGAAAGTGCTTTCTCGGTGTTCGGGGTCACATTTTAACACCCAGGTCACAGGGGTCAAATGCGCCTGCTGTGGAGCAATCTGGGTCAGTGACGGAAAGAGCAGGAGAGGTTGTATGTCACAGGAACAGGTGGCTGTCTTTGACACCGCGCTCAGTTTAGAGCGGGGCCGGGGGGAACGGGAGTTCATGACAAAGCTTCAGTTCGGGACAGCTATTTTATCCAGCAGCAGGTTGTTTTCCAGCTCGCCTGGCCTTTAGCTCGACGGGCTCATGTAGCTGTTTAGCCTTTATCACAAGCTGTGTAGCTAGTCCCTTTGCCTGGAGCTATTATTATTCACCGAGGGAGATCAGAGTGTGTAGGGAAGTGTTTGGGGGTGGGGGATGCTCGCAGGAGTCCGCTTTGGCTTGCAGATTAACAACAAACCAAATCTTGGAGCGAGCCACTGTCCGCAGTGAAGAGTTGTGGTTGGCTCTGCACGTCGGGCCGTGGAATATTTGATAGGGAGACTGGGAGCAAAGCCATGTCTGGCGCTGGCAGTCGACCTAAGAAGCCTGTAGGGAAGCGAGAGGGAGAAGGAAAGAGCTGGCTTTCAGGAACGACTGTGATGTGACCCGAACTCACACCACTCTCTCCAGTGCGCGCTCAGTTTGGGTTCTGATACATACACTTTCCATTTAGATTTCGTTTTATTCTGATTCAGATTCATTAGGTATATTTCATCGCTGTATTCTTTCGGAATCCTTTTGATTCTGGTTCACGAGCTTGATTGATTTGTTCAGTTTAATTCTGATTTACAGCTCTCTGATTCATAAAGTCTTGGTTATCAGTACAGAATTCCTGATTTGATTCAGATTCACTATTCTGATTCATAAACCTTTTCAGCACAATTCTGATTCGTTTACATGGCTCTGTACCTTATCTGGTTCAGTTTAATTCTGATTTACAAGTTTGATTGAATTGATTCAAAAGATTTGAATGATAAATTCTCGATTCCAATAATTCTTGATTCTAATATTTCTGGCATTTCAGCTCAGTTTGGCTCGGTATCATTGCTGATTCTGATCACATGCTTGGTTTTATTCATTTGAATTAAATGAAAATGCGAATTAAATTAAATTTTAAGCTTTCAATACTTTGCATTAGTGCACTTGTGATTAGATTTGGTTCTGATCTGATTTGGATCTAACTTGGTATATTATAGTTACAAGGTTATTATTCAAATTTTCGTCTTCTAATTCTGTAAATTTATACAGAACAGTGGTTCAGACTACAGCAAAACTAACTTTATTTAAAAAAAAAAAGGACCGAGCTCATAGGAGTCCTTATGTCAGTGTTTGATTCACTAAAAAGAATCATTTCATAAGAGTCATTTGTTCCTGAATCATTTAGGATACACTATTGTGCTGTATTCTTCCCTAAGAACAGTCCGCTCAAATGAGTCATTTGTTTATGAATCGTCTACCATGGCAGCTCAAACAAATCATTTACTTGCACTTCAGGCGTCTCCGGTTGTGCTTTGTGTTTGAGATTCACTCAAAAGAATCGAAGGATTGTTTATCTTTTTGTATTGTTGGCAGGCCCAAAGCAATTCGATATGCTCTTTTTCAGTTAATATGCATCATACTCCAGACTCTTGCGTGGAGATTCTTCTTGGTAAGGAAGAGATGTTGCTCTGTCATGGCTGACAGCGGAGGATCAGTCAATAGACTCTCATTAACCTCAATTTGCTCAATAAGACCGCTGTTCCTTCCATCTGAAACCTGAGCTCCTCTGCGTTTTACGGACTCTCTTTTCTCCATTAATGCTCAGGTTTATTTTTGGGCCTGGTTTTTACTTGTCAATATGAGATGCAGAACAATGGCCCATTCAGGGAGCTGCGTAGGAGAAGAACTTGCGCTGCTGGTGTAGCTTCTGCTCCTTCCATAGCCAAAGTTTTTGTTTTTCAGATTACTTAGCCTCTTCCTGAAGAAGCTGCATTCTAGCGCAGTGAGAATTTGAAAGGTTCCTGAGCTGTGAGGAAGCCCCTTTCCATAGGCTGTGATCGTTAATGTGAGGTCGTCCCCCTTCCCAGCTTTCGGCCAGCATGTTATTTATTATTCAGTGAGAGCTATTACTGTGGATAAGAGGCTCCTCTCAGGCCTGTATCGATTGCTTTAATTGCTCCAAAACATTGTCAACTCTTAAGATAGATACTAAAGAAAGAGGCTTCCAGCATGCATGACAATAAGACGCGGTGGAAGGGAGGGCCAAGTCAACGCCGTTCAAAAAATGTCCCTCGCCGCCGTGTTTCTCTGATAACGTAATCAATAACATCTTGTGAACATAAGCATTCGCTCTTGCCGAGAGGAGACTGAAAGAGCCGCATCCAGCGCCTTCCCATGCTGAATCGATACGATTTGGAAAAGAAAGCTGCAGTAGGATGGTCAATGACATGAGCTGCTTTTTATTTATTTATTCAAAATTGCATTAAAAAGGCAATTGATTTAGACGATGATGTAAAGAATGCATCTCTTCTTTGAGCATGTTTGTTCGGTTTCTGTGTTGCAATTATATTGTATACAAAATGTCAATATAAATGGTAGTATTATTTATTATGTATTTCATGTGCATGAAAAAAAAAAAAATTAAGTACAAAAAAAAAAAAAATATATATATATATATATGTGCCAGCAAACAATCAATCGTGATTAATCGCATCCAAAATAAATGTTTTTGTTTACATAATATGTGTGCACTGTGTATATTTATTATGTTTATATATTAAGTATATTTATTTACAAAATAAATATAAATATAGTAAATATTTTCTAAATATGTGCATTCATGTGTGTGTTTATATATACATAATATATATACACTGAGCACATATATTATGCAAACAAAAACTTTTATTTTGGATGTGATTAATTGTGATTATAAAATACACTTTATTTATTATATTTTTATTCATTTTGTGTGTTAAATTTAATATAGTAATTTACATTTATATTTAAAAAAACAACAACTACTTTTTACCAAATGTCATGTGAGGCAGCCAACATGCAATCATAAAAATATATATATATATATATATATATATTCATAGATGAAACCCCAACTGTTTTTGGGTTTGACACTGCATGAACCTGCAACCTTTTTTGAAAAATTTGTGCGTGTTTTTAAGACCACCAGTAAAATTTGCCACATTTTTACGTAGATAATAATGAATTTTTGCCATTAGGAAGCAGGAAGCAAAGTTGGGAAAGAGAGAGAGAGGGGGGCTTTTTCCGGAAAAGGGTTCATTAGCCTTGTACTCGAACTCTGGAAATTTTTCTTTCACTATACCTCCAACGCTCTTAAGTATCGTTGATCCAGTGGGTTTGTGATTCTTTTAAAGGCCACCATGTGAAACGCAAGGATGACTGCATCACCTGTGGATCCTCAAATCACCCTACATCTCTAATCCGAGCTGCCCGTGCTCAGTCTGTAAACCCAGATGGAGTGGCACAAGCATTTACTGTCTTTCATGACTCTCTGATCTGATTTCCAAACCGAGCTGAGGTCAGCCGAGGCCTCTTGCCCAGCGTGTAAAGCCGTAGAAACGCACTGTAGACTCCCGTGCCAACCGGCGCTGCTTACTGCATGATGTGCTCCTCGCTCGCTTTGCGCGTGTGAATTCCAAGCGCGAGAGGGACGTTTTGAGAGCGCAGAGAAGGAAGACGAAGAATAAAAGTGTTTAAATAGAATGGAGGAGGTGGAGATTAACATTGAGCTTTAAATGTCTCCCAAGTAGCACAGAGAAGCTTAAAACTCTGGTCCGTCACACTCGCTGTCTGAACGATTTAAGAGCTGGGGAAGAAGTGGTAGAAAAGCGGTGGATTAAATGCACAAATTTCTACTAATGTAGCTGTGACTAAATCCACGCCGAAGAGTGTTTCTTTGATACGATGCATGTCAAACTTTCGAGATGAGACAAAGACCTCCTTTGTGCGCGTTTAGACCTCGCGTTATCAACTGGGTCGTTTAATTGCATTAGGTTCCTCAGAGGACCAGGCCTGATGGAACCCTGGCAGGCTGCGGTCCTTGATTAATCCCCGAGTTAAACACCGTCCACGTCCTGCCCAGCTGGACCCGTCCTGCTGCTCCCTCTGTCCTTGATTACCCACTTTGAGATGGAGAGGAAGTGCACAGGTGCGATTTACTAAAGGAAATCCACGGGTAATCCAGCAATCCCGTCTGATTAAAGCTATTAGCCTGACGTCCAGAGACAGGACAAGATGGAGAGGCCCGACTTCGTCCCCCAACCCTAACCCCGCACGCTTCTGCGCGAAGGGGCACCAAAGGGCGACCGGCTCGGGTGGCACGCCTGACCCCATCTGGTCGTGCGGTGACCTCGCTCACACTTGGATTAGCGAGCACAAAGCAGCGCTCCCTCGCCCCCCGATTGTCCTACCCTGCAGCACCCCCTCCTATTAGTTCTCAATCATATGGTCCGTCGGTCATGTGATTAATAGCGGGTCAGCTGTCTCTAAGAGGGCCGGTCTTGTGGAATGTCAGATAGTGGACTGTCCGTGGGGGGGGCAAGCGGGTTGGGGACTTCTTCTTTCACTCACTTTCGCTCTCTGGGACAAAGTTAAGTGGCGTGGCTTACAGGGTTCACAAGCGTGCCATGGTCAAGTTTATAGATAGTTTAAACACCTTTAGCCTAGTCTCATGGTCGCGGCGCTGGCCTCAGCCATGGTTCTTGCTGTTTTTAAAGAAGCTTAGTTCCCAGTACAGAAAAAGTGAAGCAATATATCAAACTTGGTGCATCTGCAGTAAGTCTGTCTGGTCTCCCGATATAATTTTGGGATTGAACTTCAAAGCTCAAAGTGCCGCAAATAGTTAGATCGTTCTTTCTTTCTTGGCAAAAATGATAGTGATGCATCTAAAAAGAAATCTATTGCCAGAAATGAATTTTTAAGTATGTAAATTACAGACTAATATATATAAGTATGTATATGTATAAATGTATACAAGTAATTTAGAAAAATGCACACACATATGTATATGTGTGTGTGTATATATATATATATATATATACATATATATATATATTAAGTTATAAGGAACATATAAAATTACATTAATTCATTTTAAGTATAATATACACATAATATATTAAAATGTGGATTATATAATTGTATTTTATTTTTAATATAGATAATTATTTCATACAATTATATATAAATTTGGGCAAATGTAATTATATAAAAAAAAACAATTGTAACAGTTTGTGACAGTTTGTAAAAAGTTTTTTTTACATTTAGTGGTCACTATTTGGATTAAATTAAATTATTATTAAATGAAATGATCCATGAAATTTGTAATCCACTAAAAAAATGCATTCTGTATTTTCTGTATTTCTTCACGTAAATGTTACTGGATTGTAAAGTTTTAACAGTGTCTGTTTACATTTTCGTCCAAGCATTTCATCCTCGTTTTATTCTCCTCATGCCAGAAACCAAAAAATGTTATTTTGCAGCCAAAATTTGTCTAAATGTAGAAACCAGCCTGAACCTCCACACAGGTCCCATAAGCGCAGCCGTTTCCAATCCTGAAACCGAATCGCACCAAGACTCTGTTTTCTTACATCAAGTGGCTCAGAAGTGCACATCAGCGGTTTCCACCCACATGAACGCTTTCAAGCGCCGGTCCTGCGATGTTCTCTTCACCCCGCCATCCTCGGCGCTCGCTCTCCAAACCCAAAGCATCCAAAATATTTGAGAATGACCTTGTAGAGCTGCTCGTGAGAGTGCCTGGGATAATTTATATATAAAATGTGGGCTTTGAAAAATTGCCATTTCCATCTTTAGGTGGCCGGGGCTCTCCATTACCAAAATGGGCTGAGTCACCACACCATGTGAATCTTAATAAGCAGCCTGCCCACAGCCTGGACCGCCTTGTCTCTTTTCCTCTCTCTCCCTCCCTTCCTCTCCAGATCAGATGAAGCTGACTAGCTACTTTTTCTTTTACTCCTTTTGATTAATAGTTTTACGGATATCTGGACAGAGCAAAGTTTCCCGAACAATACCCGTTTCGGTCGTGCGTTTTTTGCGCATGTGCCATTGTTTCGCTTTCAATAATAGATTGCCTTTTGTCTTTTTATTAAGAGCCTTTTAAGAGTCAGAGAGTGCGATGTCAATGTTTAATGTCGATGTTTACTTTTTATTTAATGAAAGGACTAAAGCGCACTCTGCCTTTGCAAATTGCCGAGCTGGAGAAACGTGGCAGATTCCGATATGGTTTGAATTAGCTTGTGTTTGTGTTGGTGTGTGTGTGTGAGCGCACATGGTAGAAGGCATCGGGCCAGTGCCGAGACAAAGGGCTCTGGAAATGTGTCGAACACAAGCTGTGGTTTTCCCTCGTCTCCCACTTTCCCTTTCCCTCTCGTGGCTGCCTCTCTGACCACACATTTCCCCCGTCACCGCAGCCCAAACCGGAGCCAAACACAAACAGCCCCCCTCCGCGCTTACGTATAGAACGCAGGGAATACTCTCTCCGTTCTCAGCCCAGACAGGAAGAGCAGTTTCAAATCCCCTCCAACAATAATGAGCCTAACACTGGCGGATCAGCCGCCTTATCCCGGCTAAGGTCATTAGCGTGCCGGAACAAGTCGTTCTCTTCGCTGTAAGTACTTTACAAGGGAGAGCAGCTGTTCGACAAATCGTCGAAAGTATTTCTGTCGCAGGTCTTTACTTAAATAAGATATTTGCTGGATAAATGAGGCCCTGTAATATCCGCAATTAATAGCTAATTGCCATCATTTTCCTTCGCGGTACTGCGTCATTCACATCTGCGTCCAACAGGCTCTCCAAATCGGGGGTTCTCCGCCCTGGGAAGGCGGATTTCATATTTTTAGCAAGCACATTTCTGCCGTCCTGTAACTTGGCGTAATCCGGGCCAGTTCTGACGGTTAGCATACGTTCGCCCATTTCCTCCGCTCGCTATAATGATTTAGCGCTAACCCCAAGGAGTGCACTGGCACAAGAAGAGACGAAACTGTAACCTTGCTTAAGGGCTGATAGTGCAGCCGGACGTGCTTTGTGGAGGTTCAAGAAGAGAAGGGGGGGAAAAAAGATAGCAAAGAGAATGATGCTGATTGTGAATTTTTACAGATAATTTACAGTGCTTTATTACTCTGTGTTCAGCACTTAATAGTCGTATTAATTAAAGCCGAAATGACTTTGAACTTGGAATGAGTGTAATGTTTAATCGGATGAGTAGTTACAGTATGTGACCGCTTCTTTCATAGTTTGAATACAGTGCAAGTCTTTTAATTGAAAGAACTTGATGATAATTATGAATAATATTCTAAGTTACATTGAAAAAAAAAAATTGCTAATAATAATTAAGTATACATAATTAATATTAATATATCAAATTGATATTCTGGCTTCCCATTATTTTGATAATATATTGTTGCTTTTTAAATTAATAGTTATTATAATTAAAATATTATTAAATTACAAAAATATTCTTTATTATATTTTAATATTTTCTCTGGAACTAAATCCTAGTTATTCATTACAATTAATTAATTAAAATGTAATTTAAGTCAAATAAATATTCAAACTTTTCTATAACTCAAATTAATCATAATTTTTTATAATAAGAATTTATTTTAATCAATAATGACCAGTTCTAATTCATTATTTTTTGTGGTACTAAATTACTAATTTAATTACGTCAAACTTATAATATTACAATATTACAATATACATTATTATATATATTACATAAATACTATTATCATTAATTAAAATGTGTGACATTTAGTCAAATTGATAATCTTTCTAGAGCTTAATTATTTGAAATTAATAATAAAAATATCTAGTGTTAATAACCAATGATTGATTTATGATATGACAATTATATAGTAATTATTCAAATTATTTATGCTTTTATTCATGATAATTAGTGCTGTCAAACAATAAATTTTGATTAATCGCATCCAAAATAAAAGTTGTTGTTTACATAATATATATGTATATACTGTGTGTATTTATTATGTGTATATAAATACAAACACATTCAAGAAAAATATGTTTATATAATATATATATATATATATATATATATGTGTGTGTGTGTGTGTGTATGACATAAAATATAAGAATATAAATGTATATACATGTTTATGTTTTCAAAATATATACTGTATGTGTGTGTATTTATATATATATGTATATATAAATAATAAATATACACTGTACACATACATATATATTGTAAACAAACACTTTTATTAAATGAAATGACCAATTATTTAAATCAACACTGACATATTATAGTAGCCTGAAGATTCAGAAAATGTAAAATTTTGCGAATTCTAAATTGTTAATAATAAAAAGCTACTAATCATAATTTGCGTGGCACCTTTTTACATCTTCAGTAGCAGGGTCTCGAGCATGTTATTATATCAGCTCGTGTGCGGAGGTGGTCGTAGCTCGGCGCAGCTTGTTATTGTCAGCTCCTGTTGTACAGATGCGGCTGCAGATGGGATTCCTGTACCTGCCTGCATAGCTAATGAATCCGAATGGCATTCCCCCTTATAAAGCATAAATATGTAATTTGTTCAGCTGTTGTAATGAAATATGTATGTGTGAAACAGCGATTGTTTGGGTCATTAACAGTATGCCACTGTGTATTAGCAACTTAGTGCTCAAGAACAACGGGAAAAAAATCTGTAATAGCTTGAAAAATACATCAGAGGGAATGCATTGTGGACGGGGGAGACAGACTGCATCCCGTCTCCGTCACGCTTTGAGTATTCCGTCTGAACTGAGCGCATGAGGAGGAAGACAGAGATCCCTCCATCAGATGCCATTACGTCTGCCGCAGGGGAAGATGACACTGATGTCCTTTGTTGGAACGGCACCGGTTACGAGCGGGGTTCTTCATTCACAGGTGTTTACCCGTTTACCGACAAACCTGGCAAAAGTAAAAGAGCATGGTTGCGAGATGGTTTTATAAGCGTCTCTTTTAATAGCCGTGGTCCTGTCGCGAGGCCGCTCTGAAAGATAATCAGTTTGACCCGGCCCCTGCGGTTGGTGGAAGGGATCTATGGCAGGGTTAATTCCATCAGGCACAGGCCTCTGGGAAAAGAACATTCCACCGTGATCCTCTTTCATATGAGTCACTGATGCCTGGGAAGCCAGAAGACATGATGCGATTAGCCCCTGCACCTCTTAACGCCAGCGCCACTCGCCCAACAACAAAACAAACACCCAAAAAAAAAAAAGAAAAGGTACCCTCCCAGCTGGCGTCCCTCTCCCGGCTCACCTGACCCGGGCTAATGCCTCCAGCTGGTCCTAGAAGTCGCCGTACAGATTGCAAATCAAATTAAGTCGCTATAAGACGTCGTCAGACTTCTCCAAACCCTAATCGTCCTGCAGGTAGATTGCGTCAAGCTTTTAGGAAACCTCGCAAGGGCACCCGTGTCGGCCTGTCATGTGCTCGGAGGATTGCATCCAAACTTTGTCCGTTCGGTTGAGGATGCATCGGCTTACCTAAATCGATTCGCTGTTGTTTACCTAACAAGGTTCACGTGATTAAAACGCGAGTATGTATTTGATTCATTAAAACAAACTGGCTCATATGAGTCATTTGCTTTCGAATCGGCCTTTTAATTAATCAGAAACTGTAAAATCCTGATCATATTAGACAGTTCTCTTATGAATCACTAATATAGACTGATTTACGAACAATTGATTCTAACGAACAGCAGCCAGCATTGTCTAGTTCACTAACAAATGATTCTTATGGTTCTTTTTAGTGCCTTCAGTGGAGACCGATTCATTTGCAAATGACTCAAATGATCCAGTTCTTTTTAGGCACTGAAGTTGCAGCCTGATTCGGAAGCAGGTGGCTCATATGAGTTGGTTTGTTTTAATGAATTAAAAACATACAGCGTGCATACCTGTTCAGCCCGTTTCACAAACAATTGACGCGTACAAACTGGTTCTTTTCAGTGAATCAAAACCACACAGCACAACCAGTGAAGTTTGAGCCCAGGCGAATCAATCAATTCTTTAATGAATTTTTCAAAACGACTCCTATGAACTGGTTCTTTTTGCTAAATGAAAACCAAACAGCACGACCAGTGAAGTCTGATCCCAATTTTTAAAAGACGGGTTGGCATTTTTCTATGAGATATAACCACATCATTGGAATCGAGAGCTTGTGCTATCGATACCTGACCCAACAAACATGATTCAGAGCCACCTGTTAGTGTGTTTCTATTGTCTCTGTGCATGCTAGTGTGTCTGTTTTGGTCTAGAAGTTGACGCAGCGTCTGTCCCCAAGTCACCCCTCTGGGGAGGGGGTCTAAGCCTGTTAACGTTAGCGCTGTGCTAATGCCAGCCAAAGGAAAGTGTCCTCCTTCCCCTCTGCAACTGCGCCTCAGCCTGCCGGACACAGCACAGTTAATGTTTTTTCCTGGCCCGCTGTCAAAGTTCCCCCTTAACTGCCTGTACCAGCCAGTACTCGACAAAAAAACAAGCCAGCTTCATCTGTTTTTACTCAAAGCTGTCCCATTCTCTTCTTTGCCGTCTTTTTTTGGATTAAGAAAAAAGTCTTAAAGAAGAGTTTAAAAGAAAAAAGAGCATCAGGTTCGCTCCCTTTTTGGCAGACTTTTCCCCCCAGCCGCCATTTTAAGATTGGAGTAAGAGAGAAGCAGAGAAGGGAGGGAGGGAAGAGAGAATGTCGCTTCCAGCCCTCCTTACATGGCGGACAAATTTGCTCTGCTTCCTGACCAATAGGAGATGGTCTTGATCATGTGATATGCCACGATAGCAAGGAGAGAGAGTCTCCATCTAGCACTTGGGCTCTGTCCCGTGTCTCCCCTCCTCTCTTTCTCTCTCTCTCTTGCTTTGCTTCTCTTTTTTTTTTTAAACACACTCAACCCACTCATTACTCTTGTCACAGCACAATTAGATAAGCTAGTTCTCGCCTAGAGGTTGGTAGTGATCCTTCCCGTGAGGCGAGCGAAAATTTCGTCCCGTTGTAGGGATTCAGTGGAAAAGTTCAGTGCAGTCGCGCAGCTCTTGTGCCGTTCGCATTCTTCATGTTTCATGGATTTCCCTTCCTGGCCTGCGTCCAGAAAGCAAGGGATGGGGGCTAAGGTGGAGGGATGAGTGAGAGAGAGAGAGAGAGTAATCCTCGACGGGACAACTTCAGAGGCCTTGAGACAACATTTATTTATATATTTTCAGGAGTAAAGCTAAAATTAGATGGTGAATCTTCAAAAAAATGGTTGTTGTGATTTCCTTTTAGTCAATCAAAAGCATGCAGCGTGGTCCAATTCTTGAATAAGTGCACATGCAGCACAATCAGTGTAGTTCCTCAATAAAATACATGACTCTTAAAGGCATTATTTTAAAGATGTGTCAAAAACATACAGCCTAATCAGTGTAATGGTTTTTAAAAAGCAAATGACTCTTATGAGGTGGTTCGTTTGAGTGAATCAAAACATGCACTGTAATCGGTGTAGTTCAATTCCTGAATGAACGACACTTACGCGAGTTTGTGTGTGTGTGTATGAATAAAATACTTTGCGACCAATGCATTGTAAATTCTGAAACATGCAGCATAACCAGTTTGGTCTGATTTACAAACAAATGACTCGTTGATTCGTGATTCGTTTCACTGCAATCAATTCAGTCTCATTCCAGTGACTGTCCGATTGCCACTATGCTCTCGAGACGAATGGGAAAATGCTTTCCTAAGTGCACGTGCATTCACCTAGACCCGAGGGTTGAGCACACAATCTCTTTTCCTCAACTTTCTTCCTTTATTTCTTCCTCTTTGTTTGCCTGCCAAGCCCCATCACCAGGATGGCTACGGAATTGTTTGGGAAACAAATTGGCTCTGTCTTTCGCTGGGAGGTGAAGATAACACAGGGTTAAGAAGTCAGACGGGGGCACTCTAGTATTCTCCCGGAAAACAAAAAAGAGGGAAAACGATACTCTGGGCCTGCAGATGTTTTGCTTCAATATCTGATCATCTCTAGTCCAATTTGCTTTAATCTCCCTCTAATGTTCAATGAAGTATTGTGTGGTGAAAAGGCATTAGGATTGATTTTTAATGGAGTACGGATTGGAGTGGAACTGTCTGTTCTCCGTTTCCTCTGCGTCTCTTATCAATTTTAGCTCACTCTCATCTACATCCAGTTTACAATTTCGAGTCTTGCATTGTTGCGTACGGCTGGCAGACCGCCGGTTCTTTCGTTGATCTTCGGCAGTGGCAACAAAGGACTTTGTGGATGTTTTTGTTTATGCGTCGAATTGTATTCCGTTTTTTTCCAAACAGATTCCGGCGTCTCCAGGCGACGGCACACGCAGATGCATTTTAAATGAAAATAAAACCAACCAACCTTGTTGTTGGCCACTTCACACATTGGGAGAGGCTTTTCGTCATTCGGCATCCAAATGCGTCGCTTGCCTAAAAACACAAACTGGGAACTTTTCCAAACCCGCCGTTTTCCTACCATTTTTCATGATGGAGAAAAACGGAGGTGAGGAGATTACAAATCTGATGCCCCAGATCAACTTTTGGCAGCATTTCTGGCCTCCCCCTGGTATGCTTACCTTTATAAGAAAGCTTAACTAGAAATACCAATATGATCTCCCATGATCCTCTCCGATGGATAATCGGCCTCTGCAGTGACCATCCCTGCAATCCTGCTCCGGCCTGATAGCAGCTCGCGGATGATCATCTGCTTTGATCTGTTAGTTTTACCTCGGAGCTTATTGCCGGAGTCCTCTGGGTTGCGTATGGCTGAGTGGCCCGTCTGCAGATGCCTGAGGTGCTTTAACCGTGGATCTGCTTTAAGAGGATTACAAAGCCACTCATTAATATGATCAAATTCAGGGATTGATGGATAAGCCAGTGATGAGCACCTGTCAGTGAGGAGCACTGTAACGCAGTAGTATGATAAAGTTATTTCACCGCTAAGCTGACTCTACCGTTTAAATGTTTTTATAGATCTGATATGGTATAGAGGCAATATTTTATGTGACGGAAATGAAAACAAGCTTGGATTTTTTTGTTTTGCTTATCATAACAGGATCTCTCTCCTTCATAGATTCTGTATCGTTCCTGTCAATGTCGTTATGTAGGGTTGGATACAGTATGATATAAAGATTCTCCAGTTCGCTTTGATTATGATTTACAAACATTCAATACAGTTTCATTGATTTGGATTGTTTTGTTCCAATTCGCCTGCTCTTGATTGTTTTGATTCAGTTTGATTTGTTTTTATTCTGATTCTATTTCCAATTCCTGTTTATTCTCGTTTACACTTACTCTAGATTGAATTTGATTCAGATTTAGATTCAGTTTCATTTGATTCACTTATTTATTAAATATATGTCAGTTGAAAAGTCTTTATTTTTTTAGTATTTGAGAAAGAAATGATCTCTCAGCTAAGTCTACACAGGAAAGTTGTGGATTGAAAATATACATATAAAATAAAAACTTCTATTAGAGAATATGGAATGAATCTGAATCTAAATGAATGATTCTGAATTTCTATAATTCTGTCTATGACTTTAGAAGTCTATAAACCTGTTTATACTTGTAATT
>JAUMHP010000079.1:5516789-5530924 GCA_032361065.1 Enteromius trimaculatus | reverse complement strand
AAAGACAATAACAAAAAGCACTATAAAAGCTCTTTTTAAAATAAAATGTACAAAAAATATATATAGGTCTGTTTAATTATTAAAAGCAACAATATCTAATAGCAGGCTGGTTGGAATGAAGATCTTGATTAACACGAAAATCAGTCAAGACTTTTGGTTAACATTATACGTACTGTACGTTACGTTTTTGAGCCATGTGAAAGACCAGAGTGTCAGTGGAGGCATTTCCGAACTCCCCTGAAACACTGCTCATGAGTTCTACCCACAGCCTCTCCTCTGGTTTCACATCTGGACCGTTCCATTCTCAGTCTGTATTCCCACGCAAAATGTGGTTCCCAGGATTAAAAAGAGGAGGAGGGTGAGGAAAAGAGGGAGAGAGCGAGAGTGATCTGTGGTCTAAACATGCCCAAACTCTTGAGTTTAGAGGCTGAGCTGCTGAGGCCAAAACTGTGGAAACAGAAGCCAGGCCTGGCCAGCCCGAACATGAACATGCCGCCTGCGTGTGCGGATGGCTTGTGTTACTGTCATTCCCCAGCTCCATCCATAACCATGTCTAATAGCAACACGGTGGCGGCCGAAAACCACAGCTTTTTTGGCAAGCGCTGGAGCCGTCCTCCCAAAAAAACCCCACTTTTTTTTTCTTTTTTCCTCCCTGCAGACAAAGAGAGAAGCTTCGGGTGATGGAGATTATCCTGAACGCAATATAGATTTTTGTCCAGCCGATGCATCTTAAATAAAATATTAATTAAAGGAAAAAAGTTTAAGCGTCTCAAGCACGCACACTTAAGTAGAGCTGGAGTAATGACTGTGGAAAGCTATTATTGGGCGCAAATGAGAGGGAGGGCTGGACCCAATTATGGATGGAGGTGCTGCATATTTGCTGATTTATTTGTGAAATGGCAGACAGGGTAATGACTTCACTGAGGCCCTGGGCCTCTTCAGTACGATAATGATTGGGGTCCTCAGACAGACCACATTCTCCTTATCATTGACCACAAGCACACTCGCCATAAGACGAGCTGCATATGCTGGTCACAGTTTGAAAAACACATTCCAACTCGCAAGAAAGAAAGTATCCCTTCTTCTGAGGTCCATAAAAGTCTTGAGGGAAAAGGCCTGGCGTGGTTTGAGACAAAGTCTGCAGAATTCAGTAGGAGCTCACTGATTTCTAATCAAATTCTTCCAAGACCAAGATATCTGAGGAATTTTATGCTCAATGTAAAACTGATTTGTATTGTTGTAGAATAACTCTCCAGAGCTATAAAGTTCTCCTGAGGGAAAACGTTGATAAGTTGATAACTTTTCTAAAAACGGTCTCAAAACGGTGTCTAACGGTAATGAGATCAAAAATATTTTTCGTCAAATTCATCACAGACAACATCGCAGATGTTGGTATCATTTGTGCACATTTGAAGCCATTTTTGAGATCTGTAGTGTAAAAAGCATCACAGATAAATTTGTCTCGGATGTTTTAGTGAGCAATGTTTAAAAGCAATGTGGTTTTACGCAAACTTCTTTTCCAGAATTTGATCTCCTGTTGAATTTGAGCGCAGTTTGAGACATTGCTGAGATCTATGCTGTTAAAAGCGTTGCTGAAGTGTTTTAGCAATTTAGTTCATATTAAAATCTTTTTATTACTATCCTTTCGAATCTAAGCACAGTTTGAAACATTGTTGAGATCACAGATGACGCCATAATTCCTAATATTATTTCGTCTTGGAAGATTTAAAATTTGACGACTTATTGAAATCTACCATTTTGATCTCAGTCCTTGGTATTGCAAAGTTTCATATGAGAGTTTGCTTTAGAGGTTGCTCAGTATTGAATGATTTAAAGGTAGAGTTCCCGGGGGTTAATTATTCACCCTCATGTCGTTCCAAACCAGTAAGTCCTTTCTTCGTCTTTTTTTTAAAGATATCTGAGAGCTTTCTGATACGTTAATGGCCAAGTCAAAGAAATTGTTGAAAAACTCATTATTATTTTTGTTTTCTTTGCGCACACAAATATTCTCGTAGCTTGATAAAACGACAGTTCAACCACTGTCTCATGGACCATTTTAAGGATGTTCTTACTACCGTTTTGGGCCTTGAGCATGTTACGAGATGAACAAAGAAAGGTCTTATGGGTTTGAAATGACATAAGGGTGAGTAATTAATGACCGAATTTTCATTTTTGAGTGATCTGTCCCTTTAACGAAAAATGTTTACGTTTATATTGGTCTATCAGAGCTCCATTTGAGACATGTTGACATCTTTGTTGTAAAAATCACCTCTGAGGTAACTTTGTCTAATGAGAAATGTTTGCGTTCATATGAAATTCTGGGGTTTTGATTCCAATGTTGGCATCCTGTCAAATCTGAGCCGAAATGTAGAAATCTTCGTACGATCTCAAACATTTCTCATGAACGATACTATCCAGATTAATTCGACACTCAACAACCCGATTTGTATACAAATTAGATTTCTTCTCAAGTATTTGAGGAATAACATCTGACACAACGTTGATTCTCAAAGAAATCGAACTCTGCTGAGCTACGAAAAACAACTTCGAGCGATTAAAAACTCGACATAAGCCGTAATCAGCACACACTGCAGGACCTCATCTGCACACGCTCGCGCGGTATCAGTTAACCCCACTAGACAAACACAGGTTGACCTCTCGTGTGTCTTGCGAATACAGCTCTTATTCATGAGGGATTAAAGAGTGTCGAGGAGAAAGTTTTGCGGTGGTGCATCGAGCCTGCTAGGCATTCCTTTTCATTTCTGCCGACTTTTACTATTGCCGTTTTCCCTTTTTCGACATAGCTGGGTAATGAGAGATCTGTAAAACTGCTGTAAGGAATTAAAATCCTTCACGTAAATGAGAAACACATGGACACGCTCGCAACCCCAAATCACAGCAAGAGGGGCCCTTTTTTTTATATATATATATACATAATCACAGTAATAGCATGTGTTTATCTTTGGTTTTGGGTAAAGCCAAAGTGTTGTACCTTGGTATTTTAGCTTTTCTGAAATAGACTTTTTGCCGTTTGAGGGTTTGTCATGTTTTTTTTGTTTTTTTTTTTGCCTCCTCTGATTATTTCTTTTTTTTTTTTTCAAACCAAACCGCAGATCCTTAAACCCTCCTCTTTAATTCATTTAGCTCAGGCTTGCAGAAGGAAACACAGACGAGGGACTCCGAAAAAGAGCGTTCCTGATTAATACGGGCTGGAGGATTAGACGTGCTCCCTGAGTGTTTATAAAATGCTGTGCTCCGCAAGGCCTGCGGTCAGGAGAGGATGGCGCAGATCGGGAGCATGTAACCACTCTTTTCAAACAAAAACAGCAGGAAAGGGAGAGAGAGAAAGAGAGCGCACTTCACCAGCAACACCTAGCAGAGTTTGAGAGCTCCTTTGTAGGTTCAGGTAAAGGCAAGAGAAGAAAGGCTTGTTTGAATAATAGGTGTATAGTTGCAAATTTGTTAGAATAAACTGAATTGTTTGGTTTTACATTAGTGGTTGTTAAACTGTTGTCTGTGAAGTATTACAAGTGGTTAGTGAGTTGAATGGCTAATTTCAAAAACACTAATATATTAGTGCTGTAAAAAAATGATTAATCGCAGTTAATTGCATTGAATTTTTTTAATCGCTGTAATATATGTATGTGTACTGTGTATGTTTATACATTTATATATTTTATTATATATAAATATATTTTATAAATAGACAAAATATTCATCTTGCTTACTGGACTATTTTTTCGGACTATTTATTATATTTTATTAATATTTTTGCGATTGATTGATTAATTTAGCATTTTTTAACATTATAACAGTTACGTTGGAGCCGTGGCCTAGCAGGTAGTGCTCATACACACTATGCATGTTTGAATCTGGTTTACACTGCTATTCAACATTTTAGGGTCCGCACGTCTTTTTTTTAACGCTTTATTTAACAAAGATGCATTACACTGATCAAAAGTAACAGTAAAGACATTGATAATGTTACAAAAGATTTCTCTTTCAAGTAAAGGCTGTCCTTTTCTGCTCTGTTCATCAGAGATGAAAACATATTACAACTTTCAGCGTTTACAATAGCAAGAAATGTTTCTCGATCAGCATATTATAGTGATTTCTGAACGATCATGTGACACAGGTGCTGAAAATTCAAATATTCAAATTGTAATACTATTTCACAAAATTAGTGATTTTACTGTATTTTGGAATAAATAAATGCAGCTATGTTGAGCAGAAACATCTTACCAACATCAAATGTTTAAATGAGGTGCCCCCCCCCCCCCATTGGAAAAGTAGAGTAAAACTGACCTTTTTGTTTTAAAATTAATTTTATTTAATTTTAAATTCTTTTAAAACCCTCTTGTTGTGGATACAGAGTAGCAGATGCTTCAGTTCACGGTTCAAAAAGCTAACATGTACAGCTCACCTCTCAAGCCAGCATGCTCCGCAATAGACTAAAGACAGAATTACGTGTTGTTTTTAATTCTTGATTAAAAAACGACATGCTGAAGAAGCCAAAAGAGGATCAACTTTTGCACGGCCAGCTTAGTGCGCCGTTTTCATTCACGCTGTTAATTGGGGTGCAAAAGCTACTTTTTTTTTTCTCGCACACTCCAAAATAGGTTATCAGAAATAGCGGCTTTTTATTTATTTAATTTATTTATTTAAAAAAAAATTCAGAGAGGGACCTCGCAGTAACATGCGTCTTAATACATGACACAATAAATAAATCAATCCATAATGTTCCTTCCCCCTTACTCGCTATTAATAGTAAAGAGGACAGCTATGAATCCAGACAGGATTAAAATCTCTTTTGATGTGGTTCCACATTTTTTTTTTGCAGAACGTGATTTTTACTTATTTATTAATTTTTTTCCCCGTGTTTATTGCGCAGAAACTTCAGAACGGAGGCTGGTGATTTGGATGTGTGTGATTACAATACCGAACACGAGCTTTAGAGAGCCATGTGTGTGTGACTGAGAAAGAGAGAGCGGGAGGCCTGGGGAGGATCAGAGAAGGAATTTAGCAGATTCGAGTGGATTGAATGATCAGAGGAATAAACGCTGCTCAAGATGGAGAGGGGAATCATTGGGCTGGTACAACAGTATATGGGAGAGATATGGTAGAAGAAAGCGCGCGTCAGATATCAAAAGAGCATCCGTCATTGTTTCATTCAAGCTGAGCGCTAATGTCGATCTGCCAAATGATTCTGTTTGTTTGAGCGTCCTTTGATTCGCTCAAAAGACCATTTCGTTTTCTGTAATGATTCTCAAGCTGTTTTGTAAGTTGTTTGAGAGTTGAAATGATAAAGTGAGGATTTTAAAGGTATTATTAACTCAACTTGTGAACTTTTGATTCGTGTTGTAATTCAAAAGCCTATTTTGAACTATTTTTCATCTTTTTTTGAAGTAGAATCAAAGCAAATTTGCTACCGTCCAGCCGTTGGGTGGAGAACAGAGCTATCATCTACACTAGAAGTCCAGGCGGACACACACAGTGGAGGTTCGCAGTGAGATTAGCTCCATTTACAAGCTGTAAGACCCTGCCTGTAGGACTCAGACAGGGAGAAGGGTTCGCCACAAAAGGATAATGGCCAAACATTGAGCCGAGGCTTGAAAGAGCCAACCTGCCCCTCGCTCACCGGGGGCGGAGGGGGGACGTCTGGGTCACCCAGAGCCGTGCTGTGAGGATTTCAGGGAGCCGCTTGACCCCTTTAAAGGGCCTCTTGTCCCTCCTTGTCTCCAGACTTTTTGCCCCTTTCGTCACATTTATCGACGGGACGGTCAAAAGTGGCCACGTACGGTTCACAGTGGTGCTCTAATTATCAGCAGCATGTGGAAGCGCAGGCCACAGGAACCAGAGGAAATTTCAGGAGGCTCATCAGCATAAAAAAAGAGGCTTTCAGGAGGCACACAATTCCACCGTCAGTGCTAAAACCAGATAATGATTCAGTAATGATGGCGTATTGTACATACCTTAGACACACGGGGCCACATCAGGGTGAAGGGAGGAAGACTTTGTCCAGCGATTCTTTTTTGGGGGTTTTTGGCGAGATGATACAATTCATGTTTTTTAGCATATTTAATATTTTTGAGAATTCGCAAAGAACTTTTTTTTTCTCCAAAAATACATTTCAACTCAAACAAAGGAAAAAAATATATATTGAAGGAACCACTGAAGAACCTTAATTTTTTTTGTCAAAGATGTCAGAAATACAGCATAATTGTCACAAAAACCAAAAAAAAAGATCAAATGGAGCCGAGGCACTAACAATGGAAGTGAATGAGAAATCGAAGTTAAAAAGTACTTTTTGTTTTAAAAACGGCCTGAAAGATGTTAAAATCAGCAGTTTATGGTATTGCCATGCAGACTAAACTGTAATATTGCATAATCCTTTACACAGAAAATCACGTTCGTTGTTCATATATTGCAGCTGTACTATGAAGTATCATATCCTTATTTTAACGTTGTAGTTCGGTCTCAATCACTTCAACTGTAAGTGCCTCCCCATAACCCAGATATTTTATACAAACGTGGGAAATGTGGAGTTTGTTTTTATCTCCAGCCTGAGCTTAACTTGTACTTGACCCGAAATTCTCCTTTTGGTATCTGGAGAGCGTTTTGTACCTCTCACGATTGCTGTTCATGAATTGATTTCTGACATATCTTACTATGAAAGTGATCGATTAATGACACATAAATGCGACGTTTCATTTCAACCTTTACATGTACCGTATTGAGTTACTATAGCAGTAACATGAGCGTGTGACTTTGAAGCAGGAGGAAAATATGCAGGATATTGTTTCTTTTTTCCATGCTCGTATTACTCCATACTATTCTATCAAGAAGTCCATAGTTAAATCTGAAATATTTTATGATTTATATATATATATATATATATATATATGTATATATATATATATATGTATGTATGTGTGTGTGTGTGTGTGTTTCTTGAGGTCTTGTGTGTCGATGTGTGTGTGTACATCAATGGAGCAGGGAAAGGGAGGGTACATCTTCGCTGGGTGCAGACAGCTGTGAAGCGGGGCTTGGCGAATCCTCCTCCATATGTTCTGGGAGCATTTCACACAACCACAGAACCTGATTTCGGGCCCCCATAAACCTGGAACACAACAGCAGGGGATTTCATATTTTTTTCCTCTCTCTCTCTTTTTTTTGTTTTTTTTAAAGAGTGTATAACTTCACGTTTTTTCGCATATGCATTTGCCATCAATACATCCGCATCTTTGCCGAGCCAAAAACAGGGTCCGCCGGGGACTTTCGGATGCCATGGTGACGGTGTCCCAGCATGGCACAGGCATAAAAGCAACCCGGCACAGCTGGCATCTCCTTTTTGCTTTTTCGCCGAGGTCCGAATTCAAAAACAACAAGCGTTCGCGTTTCCTTTTTCACATGCGTCCTTCGAACCTTGAGGGAGGGCATATGTCCGACTTTGCGTTGGGAGAAAGAAAGGGAGATGGAGAGAGAGATAGACACCTAAAAAGGCGGCGACGGGAGCCATCTGCATAGGGCGGCGTGCCAGTGTCTTGCCAATGTGCCCAGACCACCTGGCCATGATGCTAGCCAAGTATGCCAGCCTGGGCCCTGTAGCCTCCAGACTGCTGCCCTCTTTCACTTCTTTGAAACTCCAGTGGCCCTGGAAACAGGGGCTGCTGCCGCTCCCTTGCCAGTAGCTTTGTTTGAAGTGAGACAGGCTGTGCGGTGCTGGGGGAGACCAGACAGTAAACAGTGCCCCCTTTCAGGACCCTCCCCACCCCCAAAACGCACACATACCCTCGTCTTTGTGTGACTTGGTGCTGTTTTGGTGCGCGTTTCGGAGGTGGGGGGTGGATATTTTCTCAACATCGCCACGGTTGTGTTTTGTTGTGCGACGCCCCGTGCCCGCATGCGCCCCCCCACCCCAGCCTTGGCATGGGCTCCCTGACAACCCTGGGAACCAGTGATTCCGAGTGGCACTCGAGGGCCGCAAACACTGGCTCCGCTGCCCCGCTCCTGCCTTTGTTCTGTTTGTCTGCGCTTGAATATCAATGAGTGCGCACTTGTGTCGTTTATTCACCAAACATTTAGCCAGCGCCGACAGATTTATGTTAATGCTCGTTTGCAATTACCGAAGCGAGCTTTGAAATTATGTACGCGCCGAATCGATACAGAGAGGAAATGGGATTAGGAGGTATTGCGGTTTGTATTAATGAATCCGGAATTAAAACCTGTTCCGTTTCAGACTCGATTACGTACGCGCCTGAGAAGCCTCGCGAACGGTTGGTTCCCACACAGAATGAACGTATGGAAAGGGGACTTGCGTTACAGGAAGCGCCACAAATTAGGCAGATGGGAGTTGGTGCTTAGCGAGGTGTTGCTATGCGGTTGCTAGGAGGGTTAATATAGTTTTGAATTTATTTTTTAGATATTTTACATTTGTGTTTATTTTTTTATTTGTATTTTCATTTACCTTTTTAGTTTTCTAGTTTTTAATTTTTGTTTAAATTTCATTTACATTTTTTAATTTTTAATTTTATTTATTTTTAATTAATTAATTTTATTATATACAATTTTTATTTAAAATAAGCTCTGGAAATAATGCTTTTTGTTATTTGTATTTTTTTTTTTTTTTCCCTTTTTTTGTGTTTTTTTTTACATTTATTTCTGTGAATGAAAATATTTCATTTAGTTTTGCTTTTATTTTAGTTTTTATTCTTTTTTTTAATTATTTTAGTGTTGTTTTAGTTTTGCATTCATTTTGGTTTTCCTTTTAGTTTTCGTTTTGTTTTTTTTTGCTTTTGTTTTATATTTGGTAATTAATAACAGTCTTTGTAAAGTGGCTGTTTACTAGTCAAAGCCTCTTTCATGTTCTGGTCTCTAGATGCGCCTCTTATTCACCTCCTTATAACTGGAAAATATCATCCACAAGGCAAAAAAAAAAAATTCTGATCAACTAGACAAGTAATAGCACACCTCTCCTCAACAAATAACTTGATTTGAGCTATCATTCATGTATGGTTATGGTGCTCCTTTGTTGACCCTACCATCTGCTGATAACAGACCTGTTTTACCCCGAGCACCGGCTCAGTGTGCCGACCACGTGAGAGGAAAGTAGGGAGAAAGAGAAACAAGAGAGAAGTTCAGGCCCTGCGATTCCAGGAAGGCAGGCTTGTAACAGGTAGTGCCAGGCCGGAGGGGCCAGGTACGCCCACTGAAAGACTAATTGATTACTGCGGGAACTGCTGGGTGATAAATAGCCTGATGCATTGCCTCCCTCCAGAGACACTGTCCAAAGGCCAACTGAGGATATTCTAATAGAAGTGAAGGCAAGAGAGAGCAAGAGAAAGGGAGGGATAGAAGGAATGATTGTAAAGAAACAGGCCTGACATTGAGATGTTGCCTCTGCTGTGTTGCAACCTGGTCCGTGGAGTGTAATCCATACGGGTGACAAGGTGCTGAAGTCGGATCTAGCCATGAATTCAGGTCGGGATATTTGACAGCTCTAAAAGTGGCCGTACACGAGGGTCAGGAGTCTGCCTATATACATGTGCACGCATTTATTAGTTTGTTTTTTTTTCGCTCTTAAAAATGCTCCCAATTGAACATTTTGTCATGTCATTCTAAACTTGTCTGAGCATGTTTGGTCGTGCTCCCAAAAAGGCCTTAAAAGCAGTCTGGGCAGCTTATTTATTGCGTTAAGGTGCCCCTGTTATGTGTTGTTGTGCAGTGTGTAACAGCTGTCAGTGAATGAGAACATCCTGCAGATTTTTAAATCTGAAAGTGCACCCTGTTTAAAGTTATTGTCCCTTAAAAGAAAGAGTCGACTCTGATTCATTGAAATGGGTCATTTTTTTTTTTCATGTTGACACCTAAATGAAACATTAGGATACTGCCCGCCCACTTGTAGTGTGCGCAAACCTGGGAAAACTTGACTTTCGCATTGTTCTGAATGAAAATGTAAATTTATTCGTGGCCACTAGGTGTCGCTTTCTGAGCGGTAAAAGCTCACGACAACACTGCTTTAAATAACATCGACCAAACACCGAAAAAATTAATCATCGAACGATTTGTTGTTGCACAAATAAAGTAAAAATAAATGCATATTATAAGAAAATGAAAGTGTTGTTGGGGACTCCCAAAACCAAACCTTTCGTAATCCCTGAAAGGGGCACTTTAAACAGAGTAAACGTCTGCTTTTGTGTTCAGCTGAAGAAGTAAGTATAGTGTTTAAAGTGAATTTTGCTTTAAAATATTGTGTTTTTACTTGAGCTATGGTATGTTATCACGTATCAGCCGCTGAATCTTTGAATCAAAATAGGAGGGAGTCCCAGAAAGCAGTGTAAAAGTCCAGCGGAGTGCAGCGAGCGCTGCCCAGAAATCCTAGCTGCACTACTGCAAATTCCGTCTCAATTTCCCCCAGCAGAGATCGATATGTTGGTCGATGGGCTGGGCTGACATTGTCCACAGCTCAACAAGCATAGCCAGCCAATACACACACGTCTGTAGATCTGCAAGTTCATTCAGTCACTATGACATTTACAATCCAATTACTGCTGCTGCTGTAATATTACTACATGCTTTTGGCCATAGAATTATTTATTTTTACTGTTATTTTTGAGAATTAGGAATATTAGCTTTACTGCTCATTGTTGGTATAGATATTTGTAAACCACTACGAGGACTATTCATTTGGTATTTAAAAAATAAAAGATTTACTTTTTTGTAAAAAAAAAAAATAATAATAAACCACTTGAGGTCAAATTCAATATATGTTTTTGTAAAATTACATTTTTAATCAATTCTTTAAATAAAATAGTTCTTGTTATGCAAAAGGTAAAACAACAATAACAATAATAATTATTTTTATTATTAAAAACAAATGACAAATTAAATCTTACTACTGTAATATTAGTAGTAATTAATAATATTATGAATACTTATTGTAAGTATATGGATTCACTACAGCTGTTTGAAAACCATTTGTTGAGTGGTTTTTGGGCATTCATATTTTTAATATATATATTTTTACATACAAATAAATACAATTATATTTCAAAATCCTAAATGATAATAAAACAACAACAAAACAATAATGATAATAAAGATAATAATACTACTGCTAATAATAATAATAATTATTTTTATTATTATAAACAAATTGCAAATTACGTCTTACTACTGTAATTTTAATAGTAATTAATATTATTAATATTTATTGGAAGTATTTGGATAGACTACAGATGTTTGTAAAAGACTTGAGTGATGTTTGTACATTTATATTTTTTAATTATATATATATATATTTATATATATATATATTAAAAATAATTAAGATGTAAAAAAATGTTGTTGCTGTTATAAACACATTAGTGTTATTACTGTAATATTAGAAGTAATTAATATTATTATGAATATTAATTGGTGGTATTTGGATACACTACAACTGTCAGAAACCACTTGAGGTCATATTTTTTTAAAAAGTACTTTTTTTAGATTTTCTATATAAAAATAAAAAGTTCTTGATATTTACAAATGTTATTAATAATAATTAAATTTATAATAAAAATATTTTAAATATTTTATTTAAAAATAAAAATTGTTGTTGCATCTTTTAAATAATTATTATTTATAACTACAGTAATAATTGAATCAATGTGTAATAATAATCAGTAAAAAGGCAGTGAAAGTGTTTGAGAGCGGGCGCTGCAGGACTCTATTGGGACGTGTGTGTGGTCAGGGCAGAGCTCCAGACGGGCTCGTGGGCAACACACACACAGTAACCTGAGAGACGGCAGTCCCTTACAGCCCCATCGATCTCTCCACACCACCCGTACCTTACACTCCTCGCACTTTTCCTGGCTTGGCATCCACTACCTTTAGAACAGAACCTATTCAAAAATATGGGAATCGATTTTATCAGCTTTTCATATTTGCTCAAAAATGACTGTTCATCCAAACTTAGACTACGTCCAGGACCGTTTTTCACTTTTCAGTTTTATATAGTGGCATTTTACTACTTCATAAACTGTGCTTTGACGTAACGCACGGAACAAACTTGCAAAAATGTCTCTACACGATCATACTAGCACTATAAAGGCTTGAGTCAGTGTGTAACAGAGCCTTCTGAAAGGAGACGTGCCAGGAGTCCCCTCTCTCCCTCTCTCCTCGACCCAGGGGGTTGCAACAATACAAGAAGCCCATTGTGCAGCTCATAGTAACCTTTCTCTGGTAACATTTTCTAGTTATCAATGACTGAGACGCAGAGAGAGAGAGGGGGGGGGGCTGCTATGAGTCGGCACTTTGTGTCTATGTGGGACTGACACTGGCTCCCCACGCTGGCATTCTTCATCAGATCACAGCGACCCTGAGAGGGTCACGCTACAATAGTGACATGGAGAAGTAGAGCCGTGATGGACGACTAGGATTTTTGGATTGCATCATTAAGTTATAAAAATATATATAAAATTAGAATTCTAAAAAAAAATATGGTTGAAGTTTACACTTATATTCAATTTTTTTAATATATATATATATATATATAAATATACACACACACACACAAACCTTGAAAGATCTATTGATATTAAATGTACGTATATGATATTATTCTGAATGTGTATATATTTATATATGTAGTAAGGTAATATGATAATATATTATAATTATAATATGTTTATATATTAGTAAATACTGTATACACAGATACACACACATATATATAATGTTTATGTAATAAAAGGGATGCATTAATAAACCTAATGTATTTATATTTATACATATTTTTTTATCATTAATTTTATGAATATATTTTTCTAAAATTAATATAACATTAATATTATATAAAAATAGGTTAATAAAATAATATATTTAAATATTGCATGTATTAGTTATTTATATTATGTATTTATGTATATATTATGTATTATGTATATAATTATATCTTTTGCAAATTTGCATGCATTATTTTATTAAATTATATATTATGTATTAAATTTTGATTTGCAGATTTTTTAATGCATTTTTTATACAATATTTTTACATTAGGTTCGTCACATTTTATGCATTTCTTTTCTGTTTCATTCAACATTTTTGCATCACATAAAACAGTTTTTGCTGTTTTTAATTTGAAAGTAGTCCCAATTTTATAAGCGTGCTACGCCATGTTCACATCTGTTGCACACAAGAACGTATTTTATGTAAATTCTCCCCAAGAAACTCATGCAATCAGGTTCAGACGAACCCAAAATCAGCCTAATTATGCAGGGCTTCCAGTTAAGAGTCGATTTTGACAAGTTCAGGGCTTCACGAGTGTGTCATTTGCATCTCTGGTTTTCCGATCGGAGCGTGTAACAGTATGCATGTTCGTACAGTTTCCAAACAAGTTCAGAAGTGGAGAGTTGATGAAAAAGGAAAAGAAAGGATAAAACAAAAAGCAGCAGCGGTAATGCTATCCATTACAGCGCTATAATTATGGTAAGTGAGGCAGAACTGAATCAATATGGCAATTCATCAATTGCATTCCCAAACTATTTCGGTCTGGCTTATGTCATGCCGCTGCTGATGGCGTCCTTCACTGGCGCAATATCTCGGGCCGCACGTCAAGGTTCCTCTCGTCCTAATCCACTTTCCCGAGACGTCCATTATTCCACGGCGCTCTGCTGTAATGTTAATCATGCTTTCGTTAATTGATCCGCCGTCGCTGCTGGAATTGCCGTGGGTGAGTGATTCCTTGAGCATCTTAACAGAACAACAGGCATTATAAATGAGACTCGGGCCTCCAGGTCTGGGCAGAGGTCCACACACACACACACACACTGCTGCAGTACCTCAGCCGCTCACGTTGCTGTAAAACAGCCTGTAATATGAAACGTTATATAGCTGCTGTTGTGAATTCTGTGTTATGGCAGTCAAGCAAACATTTACCGTCCAGCGGTGCCTTGTAATGTGAACTGCGGAAAAATTCCTCCTTTATGCAAAGCATTTTTCATCCTGCTGTCTGCAAAAGTCTTCAAAAGATGCGTACTTCATTCTGTGGGGTTAACAAGAAATTATAGTATTGTATAGATTGGTTTATTATGAAGCTGGGGTGATTTACTTACGAAAAAGTAAAAATCTTTAATGTACTTTCAACATTTGAC
>JAUMHP010000079.1:5483965-5516379 GCA_032361065.1 Enteromius trimaculatus | reverse complement strand
TATATATAATAGGCTTTAAGCAAACAAAAATCATGAAAACAGTTCAAAAATAGTGGCAACACTTGGTCAAAGAAAATCAATTAAAATATTACCTTAATGAAAATGAAACAGGATTAAGCTTTCTTGATCTGCGGTCTCTAAATTGTTTTGAACTTTGTGACAGACGAAAATGCTATTTTTGGTTTTTGTTTATATTTTAGGCAGAGCACACTTTTTTTTCTTGTTGAAAACTTGCACGGATATCAAAGAAAACAAAACAACGCAGGCGCAAAATATAAAATTACTGTGCATGAATCAGCAAGTCAATTTTTTAGTCTGGGAGTTCTCGGACGACTGTCAAAAGGGCAACCAATGAATCAACGTCTGGCTCTTCTGAATCATCTTTAATCTGGATGTAAAAAGTGTTGGAACACAATTACTAAATGCTATCTTACCAGTATGAAAATAAATGCTGAAATATAATCCTAAGAAATAGGATTTCTTCTCTCAGAGAAAGGTGTCTTCTCTCAGATACACAGGAAGCCCACAGTAAACCTTGTTCGCCTTGTGTGTACGTCATGTTGATCCTTAAAGTTCACATTGAAAACAGTGTTAAAAGTGGAACACACACACATTTTAGCCAGCACAAAACCAAACTATGCCAACTTGACACGGAATGAATGCCAAAAATTTGATCAAGGCATACATAAAACAAGTGATCACAGTAAGAGCCCTTACTCTTAAAAAAAAAAAAAAGTCTGTCATCATTTATTCACATTTATGTTGTTTCAAATCTGTATAAATGTCTTTGTTCTGATGAACACAAAGAAAGATGTGGAAGAATGTTTACAACCACACAAGACCATTGACTACCATAGTAGGAAAAAATGCTTTATATTTTGTTGTTCTGTTGAATACAAAACAAGATATTCAGAAGAATGTAGGACAGCAAATAGTTCTGGGGCACTTTTGACCACCATTGTAATTTTTCCTTCTATGGTAGTCAATGGGGGCCAAAAACTGTTTGGTTACAAGCATTCTTATTTATTCGAAAGTTGTACAGATTTGGAACAAAGAGCAAGATTTTTTTTTATTTTTCAGTGAAAGTAGTGTCTGAGAAGGGCTGTTTAAACAAATTGGACAGATAAAAACTAAAGGTTCCTGATGTTGAGCTTTGTGTGTAATACTATCTCCTATGTGATATTGAGATAAATGGGTTTTCGGGGCATTACAGGGTTAGTTCACCCAAAAAAAAAAAAATTGTTATTAATTACGTTCCAAACCCGTAAGACTTTCGTTCAACTTCAGAATACAAATTAAGATATTTTTGATGATATCAGAGAGCCATCGTACCCTCCATAGACAGCAATACAACTGCAATGATCCCAGATCCAGAAACAGCAAAAACATCGATTAACCTTTACCTATTGACATTTACTTATAACCTCAGACGTTTAGCGTCAATAGGCCAATTGTCAATAATAAAAAACATTGAACACGTACTTTCCCAAGATAACCTGCAGCAGACTTCACGTATAGAAAAATACACGACTTAATAAAATGTTTAGAAAGGCCTCAGGTTAGAAAATGCATGTGCGCTGCATCATTTAATATCCTGACGTTACAGACGTTTAGATATGTTTGTACACTTTCACTGGTAGCTAATTCTAAATATTCTGACAAACAGTACACATTAACTGGAAAACCTAACGTGGATGGATGGTGTGAGTGTAGCCGATTTAGACAACAACATTATTTGTTACATATTTTTGTAGGCATTGAAATAAAAATGAATGCATTTGGACTGATGTCAGATTCAACTGCTCCGTGAGAGCAAACCTCTATTTGAAACACTTCTGAGTGCACGTTCAGCGATGCCGTCACTTTTAGCAATAAATAAATAAATAAAATCACGACTAGAGGGTGCATTGACATAAAAATATTTGATTATGGTTGAATCTGTTTTTCAAGTTCCCTAAACTCTGAACTTTAATGTAGTTGTAAAAACTCAAACAAAAATGTCATGTTAACTGAAAATCTCTGATAGATGTTGAATTAACTCAAAAATAATAGTTAGCTAAACTTTTTGACACATTTTGAGTACCAGGTACTTTTATAGGTTAGTTATACTGTTTGGGTTTGCAGTGTAGAAATTAGTTTATTATTGTTATTAATATTAAATATATGAAAAAGTATATATTAAAAATTCATTATTTTTAATTTACATTAAATATTATTTATTCTTTTTTATTTTTTATTTTTTTTCCCATAATTTAATTCTTAAGCTATTTTTTTTCTCCCATTTTCCTCTAATTTTTATTTCCTCAGATGCTTTTCTTTTTTCATATTGATGTGTGGATTTGTGGGTGGCCATTTTTTCTAGCGGCCAGGCTCCTGGGGGGGTTTCCTCAGTGAGAAGCAGCTGGAGAGAAGTGCGTTGCAGGGGAAGTTGCGGGCTGGGTAGTGCATCCCTGGCGGTGTTACGCTTCAGCCTTGGCAAGTGTCTTCCAGTTTGTTCCAAACATGGGCTATGGCCAGCCACTCTATGAGGAAGAGAGCGTGCCGATAGAGAGAGGGAGAGAAAGGAAGACAACGAAACGAAAGGAGAGGGAGTGAAAAAGTTGGCTGCCAAATTGAATCACCCCATCCTTTTTTTTCTCCAAATGTCCTACTGCCAAGATCATGGAGACTTTCTATTTTCACTCATTCTGAGAGAGAAGGGAAGAGGGGGGTTTGAGACGAGGCTTCTCTGCCCACAGCGTTATAGCTGATACCAGTGGCCAGCCAAGAACACCCTCCTGTGCCATAAATGGTGCAAATGTCGCCCGCCACGTACTGATGCTCTGTGGATTTACTTACAGTCATGTTTATGGGTGAAGTTGACAGTTTGTGGCTCAATAAATATGAAAATCTGTACTAAAACAACCCATTTAGCTGCTTCTATTAAATTTCGTGCCATTTCTATGCTAGGTCTGGAACAATTACAGATTTAACAATAAGCCGTGGAAATATTGATGACTCATCTTGCACTATGCAAATTTTGTCCAATTCTCCCTAAAATAAAAACACCCTCTCCCTTTAAATTATGAATACAACCTGCCTAAAGAAAATATGTTCGCCCAAAAAGGAACATTCTGTCATTACTTTCTCACCTTCATGTCATTGCATAACTGTAACACATTTATTCATCTTCGGAACACAAATTAAAATATTGTTTTATTAAATCTGAGGTTTTTGATGAAATCTACACCACTGATGTCACATGGACTATTTTAACTTTGTCCTTACTACCTTTTTGGGTATTAAAAGTGTCAGTTGCAATGCTTTCTATTTAAGCTCTTGGTTTTCAACAACAAAAAAATACCTTAAAGGGTGCTTTAAAGATGAACAAAATTTTTCATTTTGGGGAATATTATCCCTTTAATTAGCAATAGCAAGTAGCAAAGCTTCGTTTGTCTTTGAATTTCTGCTTAATTAATGCTTGTTACATAAAAACCCATTTCCCCCATTTCATGTCATTGTTACTTTCTATATTAGAGTTTTGCGTTTTATGGCTTTGTGTGTGTAACCCCTTTGTGTAAGGAGTATTGCATGTCTAAAGAAGTCTCATCTTTCACCTCACTGTCAGCATGACGACTGTAGCAAGCATTGACACCTCTGTGTCAGTTGGAGACTACCTGGCTACAGGCGCTGGTTGTTGTGGAGACAGGTGTGTCGGCGATCCTGACAGCAATGAACACCCACCATGAACGTTGCACGTCTGCAGCTGGAGCCTGTCAGCTGGGCTCCTGGAGAACGATGAATTACGGCTCACACGTACATACACACACAGACTCCCGTGCCTCAAATGGAGGGTCTCACGGTACTCACTGAGATTATCTCTCTCGCAAATGACAATCAAACTGACGGGTTTTTTTTTTTTTTGATTCAGTACCACGTCCTCAGACACAACTCCTCTTCGGCAGGAAATCAGGCCTGACAGAGGTCAAACGCAAGCATTCTTCTCTCCTTACAGCACACATAGGCTCAGAGTCAGGAATAACAATGCCAGTACTGCCGATTGTGTGGTTCTCCTGGACCCCAGGGACCACATGGAGAGCCTGGTTATTTTTTTTCCAACTATGTTTGTCGAAAGATCCTCGCTGTCAGAACAAGGACAAACTCCTCTACCTGTGTCACCATGTGGGATCAACTAGGGCAAGCAAGAGGTGGTCTGAGAACAAAGACAGGATGTGTCTGGAGCTTGCGGAAGTAGGCATCACAACAGTATGTCTTTTTGTTTGGAGAAGTGTATGCTACTTTTGGCCCGGCTATTTCCAAAGGTCTCATTTTTGCCTAATCACTTGATTCTGGTCTTTTAAATTCAATCTCACTGTCAAAGTCTAATGTATTTCGGTTTGGTTTTTGTTCTTTTCTTATTTGGTGTTGCAGATATTCCCCTCTCCTCGTACTCCCTTTGAGGAATCCGTGCTCACACAGACACTTGACCCACTCGCGATCTTTCTATTTCTCCACATCAGGGCTACAGGAGGTCGCGGTACACATTAGATCCCTGACAGCTTCGACTTCTCTCTCACAGCCCGGCTATTTAGAGAGGGAGAGAGGGAAAGAGAACTGCAGAGAGTAAATTGAAAGTGGCCCCAAGGCTGTATATTTCACCATATCCCAGGGGAATTCTGGGATTCTGATTCTCTCTCGCTCTCGCTTCCTGGGAAAAGGCCAAGAACTTTTTCTCCTCCTCCTCCTCCTCTGCTTGCCTTTCCTGCCTTTTCCTAGAAACTGTAGTTCATATCAGGGGAGTTGAGAAGCACAGTGCTCAGGAAGAAAGAAAGGGTTTGCCTACAGGCCAGGGGAATACATCTTTTCCCAAAGAGGAGCTGCTAGCATTGAGGATGGTACACTTTTTCCTTCTCTCCCTCTGGAACATTTCGACCAGCCAGAGAAAGAAGGATGGAGAGTCTAAGGTTATGTTCCATTGCCTTGTGTACTGTAGGAAGCATATATATTCAGTCCGAAGGGCACTGGAGCGTAAAGCACAGGTGTACATTGAAAGATTTCAGGAAGTGAAGAGGAAAATTCACCCACTCGATACTACACAAAGTTTGAGCGCAGAGGAAAAAAAAGTTTTTCGCACTCTTAGTGAAAGTTAGTTTTTAAAAAATGCATTACATTTTTGGAAACTGTAAAGGCCGCATTGTTAGCTTAGCAACATGTTAAAATGTGGCAAAAAACACCAAAGTGATTAATCCTAAAATGTGTTTTATGTAGTTGTTTGCAGTCATTTATCAGAAATTTAGGACCATTTTATTCCGTATTTGTGCATTCTCTGTATTTTATGTTTGTCAAAGTATCACATTGTTAGCTTAGCAACATGCTAACAGCACAGTCACATGATTGCGTAACCATGAACTTTACAAACCAGTCACTCATTGTACAAGGTTATTGTTACCTATACAGACAGCAGGACAGGTAACTAGGTTATAAAACCAAGCTATTGACATTTCTATGCAAGCTTTTCATTACTCCACCCTCCGTCTTGCATTAGCTAATAATGATATCTTGTTCCCAGTGCCCCCGCCAGTCCAGGGGGAACATGGATTCAAATAAGTCAGGAATGTCCCGCTTTTGTGTCTTGGTAACGGTAGCTTGGCAATCCAGACAGCTTGTCTTACACCGCTCGCACAAGAGCTGATTTACAAGTTCAAGTAAGGAAACATGGCATTCCTTTACCGCGCTAGCGCTTATTGATAGCGCTCTCTCACAATCTGGTTTAGCTTTATATTTGCAGGGGGGAATAGCTCAAGTCACACTCACTGAAGAATAATTGAGACTCGGGTAGTTTTATTGCTTTTTGCTGGATTGCAATAGTTGGTTTACTGTACCACAATGATCCCATAATGTCATCGCTGGGAGACCGCAGAGTGGATTCTGCTCATTTTTACACACCCTGCTCTGGTGCACGAGCTTGACTAAAGCACATCAAAGCCGCTAGGGCTCCCTACCTTGGTCCCTGTCCTTAAAAGTGCATTCTGTATTTTTCAAAAAGTTACAGAAGAATGAAAGAAAACACGCCAGTATTACTATTCAGAATCCAGACAGGATTTGTAAACACGGCCTGTAACACTATCCTCTCCCGTCTCGCTTCCCGGTCCTCCGAAAACAGCAGTGTAAACAAGCGACGCTCCACGAGAGAAGAAAAACAGCACAAGCCTCGGCAACGGGCTGATCTATAGAGGAGAAGCAGAAGGGTCCTGTCTAAACACTGCCTCTTATTAAATATGGTGTGACGTAAAAGCGCAGGGGGAGAGGTCAGGGTTACTCAAACACTGAACACGGGCAGTGGCCTGACGGAAACAAACGTCTTTCTCCACTTCCCCGTGCAGAAGAATGACAAGCTGTCTTGGTATGAAATGGTGATAAAGTGTGTGTAAATATATATATATATATAAATAATACTAGCCTTCAAAGGTTTAGGGTCAGTAATTTTTTTTTTATAAATCAATTTGTTTATTAATCAAGGATGTATTAAATTAAAATAGCTAATAAAAATATTTTCAACATCATACACTGTAAAAAAAAAAAAAAAAAACAACAACTTAAATTGACACTAAAATTAACATTAAGTAACAACATTTTTAGTTGATTAAACAAAGAAAATTTAGGCAGCTGGGTAACAAGATATTTTAAGTTGAAACTACTTATTTTTTTTACAGTGTACACATTAAAGAATCATGAAAAAAAGGTTGCAGGCACATATACAGTAACGCAGCTGTTGTTGTTGTTCAGTTTTGTTGAGTAATGATGCTGAAAAGTCAGTTTTCATAGCAGGAATAAATTATATATTTAAATTATATTCAAATGCAAAATTAAATTGTGATAAAATTTCGCAATGTTATTGTTTTAATAGTGTTTTAAAAATATACATATTTGAAAAATGAAAAATGTTAACCTAAACCGCATCTACTACCAAATACTAATAAATAGTTCATTTATGAATGATTTTGACAATTGTATACATTTTCAGCTGAGCATCATTCCTTTGGTCATAATTTAGTTGTCTTTTGGTACAAATTGTTAATATATTTTCACGTCATATTCCTTTTGTCCACTATGCTCTAAATGGAATTTGATTCCAAGCAAAACTATAAATAATAATATAGTGAAAAAATGGTTTTGTATTAACATTTGTGCTTTTTTAAAAAAAAAAACAATTATCAGATATTGTTTAATATTTCATATTACACTTTATTTACTCCTCCTCTCTTGCCTTTCCTCCCTTTTTTCTCACGTCGCTCACAATTCCAGGTTTCATCGACATGTTTCCCATCTGTGACTCATTGCAGTTCCCAGAATTTTATTTTTTTATCCCCCCAAGTAATTTTTATGTAATGTGCATCATGGCCCAAATATGCTTCTCCCAAAAGAAACGAAACAGAACGCATATTTGTGTTGCTGTGGCGATGGCTCTAAAACACGTTCCTTCCGAGTTTCTCAGATTGTCCGGATAGTCTCGAGTGCGACCACGCAGGAAACGGGCACCCACCATCTCATAGTGTCTGTGGAAAAAAATAAATAAATCTGGGGGACGATACTTGTGGAAACAATGCTCCAATCCCTGGAGCTTCACCTTCCATTGATACTCCAGAAAGGCCCGTTTGTATTTCTAAATTAAGTTTCTGCCTCCTTTTATAGGCCTTCGTGTTCCTGAGCCCACTGTGTAAAGGGCCTTTTGAAAGTGGGGTTTTAACACACAATTGGATTACAGCAAAGCACTTGGTGAGAAAGCGGCGGGTTGGGACGAGCGGACCTGCGAGAAGTACAGATGGTTTAGCGCATGCATAATGAAACAGACCAGGCGGTCTGTGTGTGTGAGTGTGAGTGAGCACGCCCCCTTAAAGCCCTCGGCCTGGCCTGGGAGAGGAAGGAGGCAGTCGGAATCGAAGGCAGGCCAGGGGGCATAACGCTTCTGCCCAACCTGCCTGCCGTCGCAAGCCGGTCCTAATGATCAAATTAGGGAAACACCTCGCCGACTAATTCGGCCACGTTCAGGCAACCTGAGCCCATATCAATTATCCCAGGCTTGTTTTAGGATGCTAAACGATGTAGTTTTACCTCGGTATCCCTTTCCGATTGTTCCGTACTGAATTCCATTGTCGAACCGAGGCGGAATAACACGGCGACTGAGTCACTCCAGGTTGCTTTTCTTCTCCCACACCCAAACGGCGTTCCCATCTTTTTGATGGTGTGAGAACAAAATTAGAGATACGCAGGAACCATCCCTCCTCTGTCTTTCAATCGGCAGCCCATAGAGTGGCTTGTTATGCTCTTGTATAGAGGATTTAGGCCTGGTGAATGGGCCTGTTTGTGCACGGTATTTAGTTGTTTGTTGTTTAGTGTCTTTTTTTGTTGTTTATTTCAGGCGGGAGGGTTTTTTTTGTTTCCCCCCTCGCTCTCTGAGGGCCCTCGACAGGGGGTAAATGCAGATGTGACACACAGAGTCTGGGTCTCACGCCTCATTTGCATATTTAATTAGCAATGGGCACTGTGTGAGAGAGCACTTGGTCCGCGGAGGGCAACTGGGAGAGTGTGTGAAAGTCCCTGCACACACGCACCCACCCGGCACCCGGTTTCCCGGCCCCTTTGGTTGCGCTTTCACATATCTCTGGGCTGTTGCTGGGGGGGGGATTGCTGCGTGTGGGTTTTTTTTTTTTTTTTGGTTGTTTCGGCCCACTCTTCAGATTGCCTTTGTTTTAAACTGTTGATGCAGACGGCAACGCTGAGCTGAATGCAAACAAGGCCCTAAATTGTTTACTTTGTCTAGAAGCAGATGAAGGGGCTGGACAGACTTTTTTTTTTTTTTTTTTTTGGTGGGGGTCTGGGTTTTGCTTTTTCTTCTTTTATCAAAACTTTCTGTGATTTGTCGTTAACTGAAATTTTAATAATTTTTGTAGGCTAATTATTGCAACTACAATTTAGAATATGGGATGCATTTGTGTGGCGCGTATTCTGTGGAAGTAGTCATAAATCTTTTTATTTTCGTAATCAAAAGTTTATTTTCGTATTCATCGTTTCACCGCATTTTAATTTTTGTGCAGTTTAGCCTTTGTTACATTTGTGTTCCACATTTGTCTTGACATTTTAACACATATTCTGCCCAAAAGTAAAGGTGAAAAGGTCATGAATCTTTTTATTCTTTCATCAAAAATTAGTTCTCTGTGATTTTTCATTAACCAAAGTGTAAAATGTTATTGTATGCTAATTATTGCGTGATTTAGCCTATTTGTTTCGTTCTAACATTTACTTTTCCAAAAACTTTTTATTAAAATATTTTTCTGATTAGCTGAAATGTTTGTTTTGCCTTTTAGTTCAAATTGTGTTCCAAAAGTGGATCTCTTCCAAAAGATATATATTTTTTTTTTTTTTTTTTTAAGAAAATTTTTGCACTCAAGTTTTTGCACCCCTTACTCTTTTACTTCAATTTGTGCTTCAAAGTAAAATTTTTAACATGTATTCTGCCTAAAAATGAAGTGTGTAAAGTCATGAATTCGATTCCCAACTTCGCCAGCCATTTTGTTTTGTGTGCTTTCTAGCGCGACATAGGTAATATTTCTCCCAGCATGACTATTTTATCTCCAGTGGGAAATCAATACTCACCCCAGCTTCTAAATCATCTTAAAGGGTGTTTCTTTGCAATTTTTGGCTGTCGTAGAAGAGTTAAAGGGACCCGGGTGAATCTTTACGAAAGTTCCCTTAACGTCACGGCACGAATCATTGCTATCGCAGCTAATGGCACCGTTAAAGAGCACTTCTTGGGAAAAAATCGGAGCCCATCAAATTTATAGGGCCTTTTTTATGCAGTACACCCAGGTCTGAAGGCTTTCTCTCTCTCTAGACTTATTTCCATAAGTGCCTCGGCTGCAAATAGCACACTCAGTGTGAATTCACAGCCCAGACCCCACTGTCGGTCTGACCTACCGAGCCGCGTGCCAAAAGGACATTGGCTAGAGTACAGTCAGACCTTCTATTCCGATAACTTCACTTTGCATCTGAATGCTAAAAAATACAGTCGTAAATTTACAGTTAGGCCTGTCAATTGATTTATATAATCACAGTCACTTATTTGATTTTGTGAATTGTAATAATTTTTCCATTTTATTATTATATTATTCATATATGCTAAAAAAGGAATTGACGTTATTGTTCATATATATGTAATAAACCACATTGCTTAACCTGTTAAATTACATCCGCAGTCAGTTAAAGCCTAGGAGTTTTTTTTACGACGCATGCAGTTGTCTGTCAGCCTATACTATGGCAGCAGTCAGCTCTATTGAACCGGCAACACGGTGGCCTCCTGTGTACGCACATCAGCGTAGGGTTTCACCTGCGAGGCCAGTGTGCGGTTGGCTGGCAGACTGCACGGTCAGCACGGTGATTCCTTGGTACTCTGGACTAGACGTTTTTGTATCTCAAGTCTTTAGACGTCAGAAACAGTTTTCGAGAGGCTGTCAAGTGCCCGATTTCACTGTGGTCATGAAACAAAAGTCTAACTTTCTTTGTGTGTCTTTCTACAGAAACGGGGCAGGCTGAAAGTCCGAACCAGCCCAGTGAAGGCGACATCAAGGACCAGCCAGAAAATGGTAAGTTTTTATAGCCACTTTTCACAACATATTCAAAAATATGCTTCTACAAATCCTGAGCATAATCCAGGTTTACTCTAGAAGACCTTTGGAGGTCAAACATTCATACAGTCTTTTCGTTGCGCAAAAGGAAAGAGATTTGATTCTTTATTTATATAATTAATAGTTCACTCAAAAATCGTTAATTGCTGTCTCAAAAATCACCTCATTCACTACTCATGTCGCTCCAAACCCGAAAAAACAAATTAAGATATTTTTGATGAAATATGAGCGCTTAGAGAGAAGCGCAACTACCACGTTCAAGTCCCAAATAGCAGAAAGGACATCATTAAAATAGTTCACATTTTATGTACCTATGAGAATACATTTTTTGCACAAAGAATAAAAATCAACTTTATTAAATTATTTCCTCTCTTCCGAGTCACATTTACTACCTTTCTATGGAGGGTCTCTTGGATTTAATCGCTAGTATCTTAATTGGCGATCCGAAGATAAAATGATTCTTCCATTGCGTCCGTATTAACATCCATGGAACCTTTCCATTATAGAAGGTTCTTTAATTTATTCAAATGTTCTTCAAAATGGTTTTTAAAAAGTTCTTTAAAGGAACCAAAGATGGTTCTTCTGTGGTACTGTAAGAGTGTAGAACCTATCCATTGCACAACAATGTCTTTATAATGGCAAGATTATTAAACTGCTTCGCTTACCAAACCAAAAAAATGGTTTTACTAAATAGTATTATTTTTTAATAGTGTATGGAAAATGCAGGTTTGAATCTGGACTAAATTATTTTGTCCTCAAAATATAACTAGTTCTTTTTAGCTAGTTGAGCTATAGTAAGAACTAGTTTGCGAATTTTTGACGTCGTCGGCGCTCTGTGACTCGCTTTCTCCTCTGAGAAGATTAGCGCGAGTGTGTTAGTATAAGCCAGAGGTGGGTGATTACTCTTAAGAGGATTGCGTCCGCGTAAACTTGTGTGAAAAGTGGCATGTTTCCAGCGCAGACGGAGAATTGTTCTAAACGGGCTCTTTTAAAACAAACACAGAGCAGCAATTCCGCTGATTTTGTGTGTGTTTACAAATTATTAGCGGACAATGAAACAGTCTGTGTCGACTGATTTACAGTTTGAGAAAACATAAACACGATGATTGAATGGAAACAGTCGCCTGTTTGCTTGAGTTTAAACAGAGAATGATGTCGAAAAGTCCCGCTTTATCCTCCCCCCCAGTGCTCTGTTACGTGCGCGTCCCTCAACACTGGATTATAAGGCATATTTTCCTCCTAACTTAAAGATTATCGCAGATGTGCGCTGCGAAGCTTGAGCTATTATTTCCACGCCCTTGTGTGTGACACCAACATCGCCCTGTTTACTCAGATTAGAGGATACAGACAGATGAGCGTGTTCATCTCTCTCATCCTGCATGTAGCTGATATTATCTTTTCATCTCTCTCTCTCTCTCTCTCTCTCTCGTCGTGAACTGAAGATCACCCCTGAGTTTTGCCGATATAGGCTGCACATAATCACTCCGCTAATGTCTTTTTTTTATATTTTCTCTCCCGTACAAACTCGCTCCATCTGGTATCTGTATCTGTCGTCCATGATCTTCGGATTATTTCCAAAGCAGATCCGAAGCAGTACAGGCCAGTCCCAATCCAGTCTGAGGACCCTGGTTTCACAAAACTGGTCTCAGATCAGCTACTTTTTAACACGCTGGCTCTAAAAACAATACAGAACATGTATTCAGATTTGAACACCTAAGACTTTGTCTCAGTGATTCTTAAAGGGATAGTTCACCAAAAAAATACTAAAGGATTAAAAGGAAAATACAAACACATGCATGTATATATTTCATAAAAAATGTTCTATATTAAATATATTTATATATAATATCAAATGCAAATAATATACATACTTTCAGAATATTTACTGTATGTGTGTGTGTTTTAATATATGCATAATAAATAAACACAGTACACACAAACACGCTTTTATTTGGGATGTGATTAATTGCGATTAATCGTTTTACAGCACTATTAATTATTCTTTTGTTTTATAAAGCAGAAATGTATGTTGTTATCTGCTACAAATCTTCTAGACAGGAAAAATATCATATAGTTGCTTGCATGAAAGAAAGAAAGTCATACGGGTTTGAAATGAGTAAATGATGACAGAACTTTTATTTAGAGTGAACTATCCCTTTAAAGACCACTGACTCTTTTCACTGCATGTTAAATACTGTCAGACGTAGCCTGAGGCTATCACACACTTCCACCTTTTCCCTGTCACCACCCTGTTTCTCCATTATTTCTGTCTCCCTCTCATCCCCGATGCAGGAAAACATGACCAACTTTTTTCTTTCCATGGTTTGTTTTTGCTGGTAAACCTTGACCCTTGTGCTCCATGCTACATGCACTTTCACAAAGCTGGCTGCTGCCTTTCTGGGACGGGACAGCCGTTGCACAATCCACAGACTATTAGATAAGGCCAGAGGATATCCTCTCCTTTACAAGCCCAGGAGAAAGAGAGAGGGGAGGTGAGAAATCCATAACGGAGAGCGCAAGAAAATGGAAAAGAATGTGAGAGACATTTGAGAAGAAGCTAGTAAAAACAGTTAAACAGTTGTTTACTGGCTCTTGTGAGGCTTGTTTATGGGTAGTTGTCAGATGTCAAGATGTGGATACTTCATCGAAGACCATTTGAAAAGAGATTTTTCTTGTTATTGTGCAATATGCATGTTCTTGGTGATAAAATGAGACCATATGAAATGTCTGTACTTTGATGTAAAGATCATAAAAATCAAATTTGACTCTTTTACTTACATCTGGTATTTAACGGACACTTCACTGTCCAATCATCAGGTTGCTCAACAACGTCTAGTCTCTGATGGCGTTGTCTAGGCTTTGTTGTTTTAGATAATATAAACAGATAGCAATTCAGCCATTGTTTAAGCAAATTATTGTTCTATCCAATCACTTCCTGACCCAAAAAATCAAGCCCCGCCCCTTTTATATCTTTTTTGCTCATTCCTGGTTGCTTAATACTGATTCCTGATCGGTGTTAATCTAATGTTTATGTGAGGGGAAAAAAACTAAACAATCTTCATAATTTGTAATCAAAATAAAATTGATTTTTGCGCCTCTCCAATGACTTGGACTCGACTATCTCTGACATCACCAAGGCCATGCGTTATATTAGATAATATAAAGAAAAAGCAATTTTAGCTAACTTTCGCATCTTCATTCTGAGTTATGGAGCGAATAAGTTCACTAATAAGTAAGTTAGTTTCACTGATCGATTCTTAAAGGGATAAAATCAAGCACCGCCCTATTTTTCTCGTTGACTATCATGTTTTATACATTCCTGCTTTCTTAACGCACAATCTTGATCAGTGCATGTCATTCTGAGAACAAAATTACTTAATTCTTAATCAAAACTGACTCCGCCTTTAAACGACTTTCCATCTTCGATGACATCACCAAGGCCAATGGCGGTTTACACAAATAGCAATTTAGCCATCGTTTTTGCTAACTCTTATTCACGTCACATGACTCTATTCTGGTACATAACACACAATGTACACAATAAAATCATTTGACGATCTATTAAAAACAAGACACGCCCCTTTTTTCCTCATAGAATATCATTTCAGAATGTTATTTCTTTTTTCTTAATCAGAATTTAGTAACTTGCTCCGCCTCTTAAACGAATTTCCGTCTCTGATGACATCACCAAGGCCCATGGCTTTTTGCACAAATAGCACAAATAACTGTTGTTTTTGCTAACTCTCATTCACATCACATAGCTCTATTGTGGTACACAACACAGTTTACATAAATCATTTCATTTCAATCATTTACAGATTGATTACAATCAAGCACCGCCCCTTTTTCTCATTAAATACCATGTTTTGCTCATTCCGGATGACTTAATACACATTCACACTAATCAGTGCATGTTAATCTGAAAATAAAAACACTCTTCATAATTCTAAATCAGAATTAAGTAACTTGCTCCCCCTCTAAAACGACTTTCCATCTCCGATGACACCACCAAGGCCAATGCCGGTTTACTGAAATAGCACAAATAACCAATGTTCTTGCGAACTCTTTCACATAGCTCCATTCTGGTAAGTTTTCAGTTACTAGTAAACTAAAAAAAAGACCCACCCCTTTTCTTATCTCTTTGTATACTTTTGTTTACTTATTTAAAGACACAAAAAGTTTGTTAATAATGACTAAAACACCTGAAATACACAGTAGCCTTGACGAGTCTTGATGTTAAATACAAAAGTTGTGTTTTTGTCAACTACCCAGATGCAGTATAGACTTGTTTGTCCCGAGGCCCAGTGTAGTTCGACACGGCACTCTTGTTGCTGCGCTGGAGGCTTGTTGAGGTCTTGGTGCTGCTGTGAAAGGCGAACCCTGGCCCCTCCCTACATGTGTGTGCGGCGCTACAGTGGACACAGCTGGGAGTGATTATCCGTGTTGAGATATAGAAGCCCTGCCCCTTCCCTCGCCCCTGCCTCCCTATATGAGGCACTCATGGAAATGCCCTCGGTGAACTCCGGGTGCATATGCTCCCTATACTGGAATTCTAGTGACGAAGGCTCCTTCGCTCGCTCTCCTGCTCTCTCCCTCCACAGCTCCATTGCGTCATCCCTCTATTTTCCAAGTAATGGTGCGCCTCACTTGTGCTCGGTATTATTGTTGTTTCACAGTATGTACAGCTGTGTGGAAACTTTGACTTTTTGCCTTTCTCGACGCGACCCTGCACCCCACCGTCCTCGTCGCTTTGTCATTTTCTAATCTACCTTGACTTCCTGCCACATGCCCTCTAACGTACGTCTTCCCTCCTTCTGATACCTCCCTGAACAAACTCTATCTCACTTCTTCTCAATCTCAGGGGCATCTGTGCAGGAATGCTCTCCGGGTCTGCAGTCTTTTAGCTCATGTCAGCACTTTCTCTTGCAATGAGCCGTAGATATTACCCCTCCCTCTGTCCCTCTCTCTTTCCTTCTCTCTCTCTCTCTGTTTTTATTATTTATTATTCTGCCCGTCCACATGCTATACGTCTCCTCATCCAGCCAGTCAAGACTAAACTCATTTCTATTGTTGGTTTTATAGCTCGCCAGCTACCGAGCAGCGCAGGAAGTCGTTTAATAGCTACATCACTTCTTCTTAAGATTCAGCTTGTCACCCTCCCTCCTTTATTTATATATATACATCTAAATATATATATATATATATATATATATATATATAGAGAGAGAGAGAGAGAGAGAGAGAGAGAGAGAGACCCTAGAATCTCGGAGAACTACGATGCAGTGTCTTGTAAATAAAACTTTTAAGATACTTGTTATATATGTGACCCTGGACAACAAAACCAGTCATAAGTGTTAATTTTCAGAAATATAGATTTATACATGATCTGAAAGCTGAATAAATATGCTTCTCATTGATGTATGATATGAAAATCTGGAATCTGAGGGTGCAGAAAAATCTAAATGCTGAGAAAATCACCTTTAAATTTGTCCAAATGAAGATCTTATCAATGCATTTTACTAATCAAAAATTAAGTTTTAATATATTTTCGATAAGAAGTTGACTAAATACCTTCATGGAACATGATCTTTACTTACTATCCTAAGGATTTTTGGCAAAAAAGAAAAATCAATAATTTTGACCCATACTATGTATTTTTGGCTATTGCTACAAATGTACCCCAGCGACTTAAGACTGGTTTTGTGGTTCGGGGTCACATATATATATATAATGAATAATTGATTCATTGTTTTGTTTTATGCTTATTTTTCATTGATTTCATTGTAAATACCTTTAAACTTTTTTTATTCACTAGCATTTTATTATATTTTATTTACAAGAACATTTTTTTTATACACATGTTTTTTCTCTGCATTGACTTTTGAGTGTAACTTATTTTCCGTTATTTGGTGTCTGAATACGAATATGTCTAACTTGACATGATTAACCTTGTCATATCAGCAGCTTCTCACAATATGTAAGAACAGGTCATTATGGGAATGCAGTCTACAATCACTGCGTGTTTTAATTCTGTGGTGTTGGATGCTAGTAAGTTTAGGGTTGTCTGTGGTTGAATCTGAGGCTGATATGGGCTGCTGCAGCACAGCAGCAGGTCCTGGGTCAGTCGTAGTCAGCACAATAAACACAATAATTGTGGTCCGTCTATCTGCTGGAAGAGGCAACCGATTTCAGCATGCTGCACAAATAATCAGTTAGACTGAAATTTCACCACATATCATATGTAAACACGTATATAATCATGCTTTCTGACGCAGCTCATTGTTTATGTGTGTGCGGCACGCTGCGAAGAGCCTCTGCCCCACAGTACTGCAGACACTCATGGGACCCAATCCAGATGTTCTCTACCCTCAGTGTCATTTTAAACACTCCCTATTCCCTTCCCCGCTGGGACTGTGTGCGTGTGAATGTGTTGTTGACATAAGCGCTGTCATTCCTCTGTATTTTGTCATGTTCAATCCAATAACAGTTTTTTACTCTGTTTTTTGTTTTAGGGCACCTTGGCTTCCAGGACAGTTTCGTCACATCAGGTGTCTTCACCGTCTCTGAGCTTGTTCGAGTCTCACAGAGTAAGATCTCTCTCTGCCCACTGCAGAAAACTGTTTTGGCTTATTTTGCAGTTATCAGAAAGGCTAGACCGGCTAGAAGTAGTCAAGAAGCAACAATGCATGAGATATTAAGACTTTTTTTCATTTAATGTGTCTTTAATTTTTTTTTTAAATGCATAAAAAATGCTGTTAATAAATGATGAACATATTTAATGATTACATTTTTTTAAAAATATAATGTGCAAGAAATAAATATTTATATATGTAGTAATAATATTTAATAAATAATTAAAATTAACATTATACTTAACTTAAATACATAACTTTTTATTAACAGAAATTAATAAAAGAAAATCTAAACAAATTTTTAAACAAATATTTAAAAAATCTTTTTCATTCATATTAATCTTTTGTCATCGGTCGATTATATATTAATGATACATATTTTGATAACTAGTCTTAATATGAAGTGTTGATTCTCACATAAATGTATTTTCATTTAAATATTTCTTAAAATATTGATCTTTTAAAAATTTGAACTGGAAAATAAGCCAGTTATGACTTCACTTTTAGCAGTAAAAGCAATTGAGCTTTCATAATGAACCTAAAAACATGTCAGCTTCTTGCGAGGTGTTGTGTAAGGGTCACAATCTTAAACGCGGCATGATTTAGTGCTGCAAGTTTCTTCAGACCTGTTACACCCAAGTATGTGAAGGCAAGCAGCACAATAAAACTTCAACATCTGAGGAACCCCAGTTCAATTCAGCCCAAAGGTACAGTAGGATTAGGCTTGTGATTAACCAGTGGGCTGGAGGAAAGCTTCTCTGGTTTCTCAGCACTGTTTTCAGAACAATGGGCTGAATCCACTATCTCTCCACTCATTAGAAATCGAAACACCAGCGAAATGCAGCAGTCAGCTGAAAGTGCTTCATTGCAGTGTGCTTCAACAGTACTTGGACTCTCTAAAGTACAAACTAAGTTTTTTTTGTGCAGCGTTTTTAGACAGTGTTTCTTTTATAAGCGGTTTACTGTAAATAATTTGTACTTTTATTGCGGATGCAGTTTTTCGGAAGTTAAATATAGTAAAATTTCCGCGGCTTGAGGAAACAACCGAGTCATTACCAGATTGATAAAGCGATTAAGGCAGAATGCAGAAGAAGAAAAGTAGACTTTCCTTGGGAGGCAGGGAGGATGGGATGGGAGTAAAAAACGTGACCTTTAAAAATTGCAGACGTTCACGGTGGAGAGTGACAGAGCGCAGCGCGATCCATACGTGCCTGTCGATACCCGCTAACAATAGCCGATCCAAAGCGCCTGTCAGCACTCGCTGGAGCCTTCTGATCAAAGGTGCATTGATCACACGCCTTCGTGACCTAATCCCGGGCGAAGGAGAGGAGAAGAGGGTGTCATGGGGCCTGGGCAAAGAGCCCACCGTGGTCTCACCTCACAGTCTGCCTTCAAAAACCCTCAAAGTGCCTGCCAATGCAAAGACAGCGTCTGGAGAGAACAAACATTTGGGTGCCACCACATTCTGGCGACGTGACAGCAGACGGGCGGAAGGAAACGTACGGGTCAACGTGAGTCCAGCGTGCCTGTGTGAGTCAATGCAAAAGGATGCGGAAAATGATGAAAGGTATCGGAAGAGAGAGGAAGACAGGGATATTAAAACTCAGCCAGTACTGTGCTGCATCAGAACTCCTGGCGTATGATGGTAACAAGATTAAGGAATATGCATAATTGATCCAGCTCTGCGGAGAGATCGGCTTTTATCCTAACATCTGTGACACACTGAGAAGAAAAGCAAATGCTGGGTGGCATATGCTGGATGTTCAATTCAAATCAAAGTGTTCTGCTCTCTTTTTTCTATCGTCTCTTTATTCTTCTCTCCTCTGCACAGTCCAGTGGATCTTACTCAGCAGGGGGTTGCCGATGTTGGTCTAAAGAGCATATTACTCTTGAGCCCAAAAAGGAAATTGAACAGGAAGAGGATTTTAGTGAAGTTTACCCTTTCCGCAAAAGTTTGAATGTTGGATTGCTCAAGCGTTTTGGAAATGCCTAGATTGAAAGATAGATTTTCCGGAATGCATTTGCTATTTTTGAATATCTTTCAATTCTATAAATCTCCAATTGAAGTTTCTAAGACATGGCCAATTGAATGAAATTCACACTCGTGATTTGAAATCGAGCCGGTTCTTCAATTTTGAAGTAATGCACAACAATAGTTCACTAATCACCTGAGCGGAACATAAAACGCCTTCACCCCATCTTCCACTCTCTACAGGACAGCGTGATAGTTGACAGAATCTCACCCTCCTGCGTCAACCGCTTTCCTTCCTTAATGGGCAATACCATCTAAGAAGTTCAGCAGTCAGCAAAGCCCACAGTTAGCATAAGTCCTCTAACAGGATTGCTCCCTACGGAGTGACTGTGAATTAAAGTGCTGTATGCATGCACACTCATGACTTTGGTAGCTTCTTGTGGAAGATGATGCTGTTGATTGAAGTGAAGAGGGTAAGTGCACCAGATTGGAAGATGGGTAGAAGAGGGTAATCTGGTGTACTGAAGTGGCGTATGAATTGCCCAGAGGAGTTCCGATGGAGCTTCTGTGGGGGAGCGTCTGGCAGATTTATTTAAGGGGTTGAGTGCAGGCTCGTGCCCGTTTGGAAGATGAAAGGTCGTGATATTGAATGGACAACCGGCCTGCCTTAGCTCTTCCCTGACTATACACTATGACCTTGGCTTTGTGCACCCATTACACAATTCAGTGGCAGCCCAATCGAATCTGGTTCTGTCGATCAATATCCTATTAAAGCACCACACAAAAAAGGAGAGGAAGAGAACGAGGGAGAGAGAAGGAGGGGCTGTCGGTAGTGGGGGAGAGCGAAATGAAAGTCTCCATAAAGTTAGCCGCTACAGCTACGCTTTTGTAAATGGAACTCCACATAATTGGCCAGTCGATACCAAGCTGGGGTAATTTCGGAGATTGGGTCCGCCTTTCCATATCCTCCTCCCTCCCCCTTTCTCCTCCATCAGCTATTCCCTTCTACCTTCTCGAGTCTTGCAGGGCTCTTAAATGTTCCCAGGAAGAGCCACGAGTTAGTTTTTTCCCCTACAGCTGGAAGTCGGACACTGTCACGCCACAGCTTGGCACACCGTCAAGCACAGGTGAGCAAGAGGACTTGTACGCGAGCCAGTTTTACTGTTGCTGCCGCCCACTCAGAGCCTCTCCAGAAGAGATTGCGAGGGCTACAGAAGAGACAGGAGAGGATACGGATTAGGATGAGGTTATTGTTATTAGTCTGCCTGCAAGAGCCTCGCAGATATGTTGGCAAGCAGCAAGGCAGCGTGATCCAGGGGCAGGGACACCTGGAAATCCCTGGATGAAGGCCGGGCTCTGGCACGCACCATTTAGCCATATGACCGAACAGGGGGAGCGGATGAATTATGGAGTAGGAGAGCGGGCCGCTGTGGCAGAGACACTGCCGAGCAGCACCGGTGGGGATACGCCCACCAGTCTTGTCAGCACTGTGCCAACACCGGGCCGAAGCCTGCCAGTGGGCAGTGCCATCTGCAGTGAAATGCACACATGGGGCTTTAATCTTATCAACACTAGCTTGATGTAAAATGCCCTACATTTTCACTATAATAAAAATGCAGCAGAAGCAGGAATGCACCGATATGTTAGTTTCGTTTTCGTTCTTGTGTCATTCCCAACCTTTCTTTTTTTTCTGTAGAACACCAAAAATGAAATGCTGAAGAAATTTATAATTTTCAATCCAGCTTTTCAGGTTTGGAATAACTGGAGGATATGATGTGATTTTTGGGTGAACTACCTCTTCAAGTCAAAACAGCAAGGTAGTAAAACAGCAACCTGCTGATTATCAGCTGTTCTTCAGAGTGTTTTTATCAGGAATAGCAATATGCTGAGTCCAGGACTACTTCTTGACCTTCCTCAACTGGACACTGACCTTCAGACTTTACCAGCGAGGTTCCTACTGCCTTCTCTTCTCATTTGGCCTGATGGGAAACTACACAGTGAAGGTGCAAGGTCTAGCCCCATGCGAACCCTTTTCTTCAGACTGAGAACTCTGGACCTGTGCTGTAGGTCTATATCCACACAGGAGCTGATCCAGCAGAAAACCCCAACGAAGACCTGTCAAAGCTCACCAACTTCAGACCAGCCCTAGATGAGATCCCATCACGCCACGGTCCTCTCGCTCAATAAAGCGATGAGGAGTAAGGCGGGGGGGAAGACGGGGTGAACAGACGTCCAGGGTTTTGAAGTTGATTGCTGCTGCCTTTGTTGTCAAATGCTTCAATTTGAAAATCCGGCCTGAACAAAAGCCGATTTTTTTTCTCCTCTCTCTTTCTCTTCCTCCTCCCCCTGCTCTTTTCAAATGAATAGCCTCCCCAGCTTTTGTAGATGCTTTAGCGGCCAGTGTTTGGGTGGAAGGGAGGAGTATGTCTGTGTGTGTATGTTAAGAGGGATTGTCAACCCTTGAGACAAGAGACTACACCGAGAGAAAAAAAAAACAAAAAACACATCCAGTAGACTCCGACAACAAACTTCCCATAACTTGTTGGCTTTTACCATACTTACTATATGTTTAGATGTTGACGGAATATTTCACAGTCGTCAAAACACACCAGTGCGGGTTAAATCGTAGGAAAGGCCGATATATCGGTACCAGTTTTTGTCGTTTTTGTCTATTTTCAGTTGCATTTCTTTTGTAGTCAACTAATTAATTAAAGAATAGCCACTTTTGACGGGGTTTGCTAACTTGTGTGGCCCATTTGTTGTCCCAGATGCACAGCTAAGTAAACCCACTGGCTGCACTGCCATTCCTCTGCACTAAGTAAATAGAATAGATTGAAACATTTTGCTAATGTACTTTGCGCCCAGCAACTTGAAAGGTAAAGCAGTAAAGATCAGAGAGAGAGAACAGAAGGAGAGAAGAGAGAGAGAGAGATCAATGCCGGCCTGATAGCCACAGGCTTCATTTGGAATCCTCCAAGCGAAAGCACTTGATAAAGCCTTTAAGAGGTAGAGACTGCGGATTACCTTTATGATTGATTTCCATTCCAGTCAGACAGACTGCAGTGTGGTCATTTTTCTACCCAAACTGCAGCAGCAGGGCCGGCCGCTCTCGGCGCGAGGGCGCTTTTTGTGTGTATGTGTGTGCGCGTCGTGGGCCGGCTGAGTTACTGCAGCCCGGTGCCCAGGTTAGCTCTCACACAAATTACTTCACATCCTACTATTAGCCATGCAAATGCAGCCGGCTTTACTGCTCGTCATAAATAACCCCTCGCTGCCACTTCTATTAAAGCGAAGGACCGCCCACCCCCCCTCCAAAAAAAAAGTTAACATAAAGAGATGACTCAGAAATTATAGCACTTCCTTTCTCACTTCCTATGTGTCCAACTTTTAGCTGTTGGCTAGTGCATTGGCTCTCTCTCCTTCCCTTGGTCCAACTTGCCCCTTTAGCCGTGTCCTCTTCCAATGTTAATTAGGCAGCCCATTACCGTGTCTATCACAGTCTTCCACGCTGTCGTCCGCCCGACTCTCCCCCCTCACATACATACATCTCTCTCTCTCTCTCTTCACTTGGATCCTGGCCTATTAGGTATGCAGGACCAGGGCCACTCTCTTACACATTCGTGCTGTCCTCATCAAAAAATAGTGGTCTCAGTCACCATGAATATAAAGAGGCATCACGGCTTTATGTACTGTATGACAAAGGCGTTTGATAGAGCACTGCTCACCGATGACCTACAGAAAGGGGCACGGGGGGGATTTGCAGCTCGAGGCCACTCGCTCAGGGAGGAAAGTTTTGTTGTAACCAGCACAAGTGTTTCAGTAAGATAAGCAAATGTCAGTTAACTTATTTTTTTCTTTTGTTGAATTTAATTGAATTGGACACACCCAACAGGAAGTAGAATTTGAATGACAGGGAAAAGAAGAATTGTAAAAAATATTAGCTTATCTATCTATCGTATCTATATATCTATTGTTTTATCTATCGTTCGATCTATCGTTCTGTCATTCTATCGATCTATCTATCTATCTATCTATCTATCTATCTATCTATCTATCTATCTATCTATCTATCTATCTGTCTATCGTTCTGTCGTGCTATCTATCTATTGTTCTGCCGTTCTATCTATCTATCTATCTATCTATCTATCTATCTATCTATCTATCTATCTATCTATCTTCTATCGTTCTTTCTATCTATCTATCTATCGTTCTGTCTGTCTGTTGTTCTGTCGTTCTATCTTTCGTTCTGTCGCTCTATCCATCTATCGTTCTATCTATTGTTCTGTCGATTTTGTCATCTATCGACATTGTTCTAATTTTTTATGTTTTTATTTATCACTCTATTGTTCTGTTTTTTTTTATTTAGTTTTATTTTTGCTGAACTGACATGTTTAGCATGAGCTAAATTGTCAATGTTTGATACATTTGTCAGATTTCATTTCAGTTTTCAAATTAAAAAGTGTGCTTGTTAAACAGGCAAATAGGCGGTCAAGTGAACCAACTCAAACTTTTTTTTGTACTTCAGCCATATAAATGAAGATGAACCGCTTCAAAATATTTATATTTTTGCTCTCTTTTCTGTGTGTGACAGCCCCCATCGCGGCAGGGACGGGGCCCAACTTTTCGTTGGCAGACTTGGACAGCTCTTCCTACTACAGTATGAGCCCTGGGGCCATGAGGCGCCCCCTACCCAGCACTTCTTCTAGCAGGTATGCATTGGAAAGGCACACACGCACACTCTCTCTCTCCCTCACTCTGAGTCTTAATTAATCAGCCGAGGCAGAGATTGATGTGTTGGCTGAGCGCTCGAAGAGGCTGCAGGAGTCTGAGCTACACAAGCTTCCAGCATATGTGTGTCCACCTGGAACCTTCTCCCTCCGCCACCCGCTCAACCTACAGGCCAGTCGCACACACATACTGCTCCCCGATGTAAAACCGCACTACGTGGCGCCCCGTGTGTGTGGACAGATGTGTGTGTGCACAGCTGAAGCGCAAAATATAAATGGTCACTGTGATTTCACTGATGGGCCAAATTTCGCTGTCACTTTTTACATAGTGCAGCATACCTAAAATCCACACACATGCAAACGTGCATAAACATTTGCACTAATATTTAACATGTGCATTTGAAAATACAGCAGTCGTCATGTGTATGTTCATTTTAGCCATTTCCGTTGAACAAATTTGTTGAATATGGCAGAATGCGCTCGTTAGAGTATTTTTGGACATCATAGGTGCTTTTGATGCACAAAAATGTAATTTAGAGCGCTAGCTTTGGAGCCCATGTGTTTGTGTTCGGTCAAATACATCTGTGTGAGTGTGTGTGTGTGTATGTACATGTGTGCGTCTGCCCACATGCTTCAGTGGCCTCTTCAGCCAGGCCTGCCAAAGCAAACATCTGGAATAAGGACCCTGTGTGTGGCTGCATGCTAGAAACTAATTAAGCGATTATGAGTGAAAAACACCAGTAGGCCTTACATTAACAAATAAATGTCAGAGCTCAGCTTACAGCAGATAACTCACACACACATGACCGCCAGCCTCCAATGACTCCTCAATTCTTCAGTGTGCGTGTTAGATTGTATTATTTCTGCATGTGTTTGAATAAACTTGCACACGTCTGGGCTGTCCACCTTTTTAACTTCAATAAACATGTTGAATAGTCAATATGAAAATATTATCCACGTATGTCTTTAATCATTTAAAAAATATGTTTTTGTGTCGAAATATAATAACTTTCTTCTCCTTTGAGACCCTAACTTTTCCACTTATAAAGCTAATTCATTACATATTTATATCAAACCTACAGAATTGATTTTTATATCAATTTAAGTCCATGTAATAGTTTTTTTAAATTTAGCTTTGATTCCATTTATATTTTTCATGTTTATCTTATCTGTTTATCACACCATAGGACACATTGATACGTCAACTACCCACAATACATATCACAAAATGTAAAATAAATGAATGAATTTTACATTATGTATTTAGTATTTTATATTTTTATTCATAGTGTTTATTGACACTTTCATATATTTTATGGTTAAATTCATTAAATAAATAGATGTTGTTTTTATGTGTTTTTAGTATGGCAGTATTAGTCTGTTTTGTGTGTGTGTTTATTGTATTTTATATCTGTATTTTATAATTTACAGTAATTTGCTAACAGACACTTTAACACATTTATTTATTTGTAATAAAATAGACTTTGTGTACGATGTATGATGTTGCCATTTGATAATTTATTTAATAACTGAAGACATTGTATAATAGTAGTTTTTAATGTCACACTTTGTCCTCAATAGAGGAAAAAACAATATTAATGAGCCCATTTTTATCATCCAATCAAAATGAGTAAAATCAAGCCTCTTCCCTAAAACACATCACATTAATACATGAAATGCTTTCTGATTGCACTTTAATGCTGCCTTGAGCATTCGTCTCAATCAAATGATCGCATTGGCCAAACAAAGCATGCTAGGAGAAAAAAAACCCCCCAAAAAACATTTTACTCATCTGCTCTCTTTCTAACTGTCTTTTGTCGCACAGTTCTGCAAAGCGTATCAAATGCATGGAGGATGAGGTGGACAGCCCGGGAGAGGAGTCCTACTACCCAGGTCAGGGACGCTCGCCTGGAAGCGGCAGCCAAGCCAGCAGCTGGCATGAAGTAGAGCCAGGTAACCGTCCACCCTGAAAGCCAGCCTCCCCCGGCGCTCACACACACACACACACATTCACACTCCCACACACTGTGGGGTTGCGGGTGGAGAGTGATCGGATCTGCTATGTGTGTGTGTGTGTGTGTGTGTGCATCCTGTGCGCTGGTTGTGGGACGGCAACAGCTGTGTGGGGATTATTTCTGTTTCTTCCTCTTCTTCTTCTTCTGTTTTTTTGGGAGGTTTCAGCGTCTCTGATCCGTCTCTCCGGGTATGACATTTCGGAGATGGCACCCTCTAACTCAAATGGCACCTCATTTGTTTTTCTTTTCCGAAAGATTTCCGCCGTCTCTTCTCCCCCCACCCCTCCTCTTAGACAATCTCAGACGCTAACCATAGACTGCTTGTAGATGCAGACTCACTTAACTTCACATCCATGTGTCTACTAATGATGCTAACAGTGTAAGAAGAGACCTGTATGCGTGTGGGTTTAAGTGCTGAATCATGCTGGAGTGTGTACATGTGTCCTGTGAACCTCGCCGCATTGCCACAGAGCACAGAGGACTGTAAATCTGTCCTGCTACGAAGCCTCTTCAATCAAGCCTTGCGTGCCCTCCTTATTAGAAATAGACGCCGCACAGTGGACAGAGATCAGAGTCAGAAAACATGCACTGGCTATATTAGTGCAGTAAAATGATTATTCGCATTAAAAAAAAATTGTTTACATAATATGTGTGTGTATACTGCGTATATTTAATATAAAAGCACCCACGTATATTTTGAAAATATTTACTTGTATATACATTTATATATTTAAATTCTTATATTTCATATGATATATATTGACTATAAAAACAACACATTTTTCTTAAATGTATACATCTGTGTATTTATATATATATGTAATAAATATACAGAGTATGCACACACATATGTAAACAAAAACTTTCATTTTGGATGCGATGAATCCCGAAAAAAATGGTTTGACTGCACTCATTTATTTATATAAATATACGTTATTATTAACTATTATTTACTGTATTTTATATAATGCTGTACGAGTTATTATGTATTATTATTTACATTAATATAATATTCATATTTTAATGTAATGTTGTATTGAATTTTTTATATTTCATAAGTAGTCATATACAATAACAGTCATTTATAATTCAGTTCAGACTACAAGTAATGTAATTTCTACAATAGTCTCTTAAGAGTGGCAGGGCAGGGAAAATGTAATAATTCTTATTATGTTATTTATTTATTTATTATGTTATTTAATTTTTAATAACAACTGTTTTTATCTTATGTTACTGTGTATATATATATATATATTCTATAATAGAAAGAATATTTATGTGTGTGTGTGTATATATATATATATATAATCACACAGTTTATTATTAGTGCTGTCAAACGATTAACCATTTATTTGCATTCAAAATAAATGTTTTTGTTTTTATAATATGTGTGTGTAATGTGTATATATAAATACATGCACATAAAGTATATATTTCAGAAAGTTTGTTTATATATTAAATATATTTAAAGTGTATAGAAATGTAAATATAAACATGTAAAAATTTTGAAAATATATACTGTATGTGGTACTTTAGCTAAACATAATAAATTGCAATTATTTGTTTGACAGCACTATTTATTGTTTTATATATTGTATTAATACATTCATTTTATTTATTTTAACTATTAAATAAAAAATATTTTGTTTTTATTCTCCCAATACATCAGCTGATTATCGTCCTGTAATCCCGCCTCTCTTTTTGACATCATATTAAAAATATCCCCAGATCTTTTTTCGTAGACTGTTTTGGTTATAGACCGATAGAAGAATACAGTCAGTGATGGAAATGAGGACCATCCAAAAAAGAAAACCCCAAGATGTCACCTGAGTGTGTGTGTGTGTGTGTGGCTGTCCAGCAGGTTCTGCACATATCATATCTGACATGAATGGTTGAACTGCTGAGTTAATGCACATTTGCTTCTACACCTCTTATTCACCCTGCCTTTTTTGTTCTTTTGTCCCTCCTTGTTTCTTTCTCCTCCTTCCTTGTCTTTCAAAGCTGGATATAAACTGCGTGGCTCGCTAGCTAGTTCGTTCATCTCAAGACAAGGTAAAACTACATCAATGTTGTCACCGTTCCACACCTCACCTCCCCACCCCATCCAAAAAAAGGAGCTTGTTCATTGTGCCGTCTAGTTTTGTCGTCGTCGTCGTTGTTTCGTACCTTTTATTTTTTTTGTTGTTGTTTTGTTCAGATGATTTTCTTCCCCCACCTGCTTTTCCCCACAAAAGGAACAGAAGCTGGAGAATGTTTTTGTCCCCCTTGAAATGACATGCACCCCCCGTCCCATGATATCCTTATGATTTGTTTGTGTGCATGACTTCATCCACATCCATAAACGGTGCATCTGGAAATGTTTGCGTTAAAGTGGTATGTCTTCGTGTTTTTGAGGATGCAATGTTTGGAAAAATTGTAATTATATTAGGGATGTGCATATTTGTTAACGTGTGTGTGTGTTATCTTATTTAAATATTGCATATTTCATTCTTATAATTTATTTATATTTATTAATTTAAAGTTTTTATATACATAAATGTTTTTTAAATATGTTTATATATATATATTTATACGCACACAAATATATTTATATTCATATTTTACATTTCTGTATCATTTATAAGTATATATTTTTACTGTGTGTGCACGCATATATATATACATAGATCATTTTATATTTACAATTTTTATATTTTATGCATATATCATTTTATTTATTTTATATTACGTTAACTTTTTATACAATTATTTTTACATAAATTAATAACTTAACCTCTAAATTCATCCAGTTTAAAGCACTTGCACTATTTATTAAAGCTACAAAATTAAATAAAAAGATTTTTTCATTAACTCACTTTTCACTTTCATTTTAACTCCCTAACTAACTACTTGGTTATTGGATGATTAGTTGACTAGTCTGCATTTCTGGCACATCCCTAATATATCTGAAGGTGGAAAAGGCAATGCACAGGGAATATGGAGAGGGTGTTATTGATTTAGAGCTGTGTCTCACTATTAAGGGCTTTTCACAGTTGCATCGGCACCAAGCGAGCGAGAGTCTGTTCCAGTGTATGTTTGCTTGAATGTGAGAGGGATTGTGTGAGTAAACCAAGAGAGTGAGAGAGAAAGTGAGAGCGATTGACCTCCCGATCACTTGCTAGCCCATGACAGGATCGCATTTCTCGTCCAATCAGCGACTTTTATCCATTTTTCAGCCGTGGTGTTGAACAACAAAACAACTGTGACATCTCGAGCTCTTGTTATGCCTGCCATCTGTTTGATTTGTGTCCCTTTCCATGAATCCCCCCACCCCAGTGTGTTTGTGTTTATGTGTGTGTGTGTATGTGGGCCGCTCCTATCTATATTTGATAGCGGAGACCTTTGCTATGTGTTTAAATTTAGCCAGCCTTTCTAAAGTATGTCCGTGGCAGCAGCGTGCTTGGCATGGCTCAGGTAGCGGGTGTCAGGTGATGGGCCGCTGAAGGGGCTCCAGGGTGACGTCTGTCCATCAATCTGCTCGTCGCACGTTATTGAGTGTCAGCACAAACATACCCCTATGACCTCTCACCACCTACTCCAAACATAAACAATTACAAGCCATTCTAAAATTCATGTATTTACGTATTTTGTTTTGCAAATCTAAAATCACTTAAATGAATATCTTTAATAAATTCTATTATTTAACATAAAAAAATCAATTAAAATATTATTTAAAAAATATTATTAATAAAAATAATATGTTTAAAACATTTACATGTATTTACACACACATATATGTATATATATATAGTACTATAAAGTATATACACACAAGTAATTTTGTTTATTAATATTTTTTAACAAAAATATATAATTTATAGCATTTTTCTAAAATATTACTTTTGTTGCAAGAGATCTTTGTGTCTTCAGTGCCATTGTGGTAATTACTTGCATCATAAAAGAACATTCAAGATAACAGCACTTATATCTATATTTTGAAAAATTAATAGTCCACCTGTAAATTGTAGCAAGTGTGTGTTGAGACTAGTTTGGGTAGATTCACTGCCGAGTTCAGCCGGGCCAGCACTGATTGATGTGCCGGAGGGGACAGAGGGAGCGCTACAGGACGAGAGCGATGGAGAGCAGCAGAGAGACGCACTCAATACAGAATTGCCTCCTTGCCCGTCTGGGTTCCGTCAATTTGTCAGACTTGAGGAAGGAGGAAGGGAGGGAAGAGGAGAATCGGGCCAGGACCGGTACCCAGCGTGTAATAACGCCTCGGAAGGGAAAGTGCTGACTACGGCCGGGCTTTGATTCCAACTGACAGAACCTTTTCAAGTGTTCATTACTCACTCCGAGACATCAGACCCCATCCACAGCAAACACAGACACTTGCACACACACAATCAAAGCCAACTGTCCGCCAGCCCACAGCTTTCATTCTGTTTTCTGTTTGGACTTTCCCACCAAAATGTCCCCCTCAGAACCACATCCAGAGCTCAATCGAAGATTGCAGCTTCCTATATGGTATCTAGCTGGTACGAACGTGCTCATTAGTTGGTCCAGATGGCTGTTGGATCTCGTTTTGTCCTGGTAGACCTTGTTGGCTACTGTAGGCTGGATGTTGCAAATGATCACATCATATTTGAATTTCCATTATTTCTTCTCAAATTTTGAAATAATCGTTTAATAATGGTGTTTATGGTTCTCATACTTCCACAAAACCACATGAATTACGACATGCCCCTTTCTCAAAAATTGCAACTGTTGAAACTTATGAAAGATACAACCAATCAGAACACTCATTCCGATGACGTATGCATAACCTGAAGCCACCGTAACCTCGTTTCTCATTGGTTCCCATTTTTTTGGGAACTGAAATGCTCAAAAACGGCAGCTTGGCCACACTAACTTTGCTTGCGAAAAGAATGTAGCATCAAAGGAAGTATGGGCAGGCCCAGGCTAAATGAAAGTACATTTAGCGACAAGCTAAGTGCTAACGATGTTGGATTTGGTGTTAAACTTAAATGACTGGTTTCAACTCCCCTGTGAATATGAAAAAATGTATGGACAGCCAATCAAAGTGACTTCAGACTACCTAAAATATCAGCAAATCAAAATTAACGCTACCAAAATAACATTCTTGCGCGACAAGCTGACCGCTAATGAAATTGAATTTGGTGTTAAACTTAACCAATTGACTTTAACAGCCCTCTAAACATGCTAAAATATGGACAGGCATTGAAAGTGAATTCAGATAAATATCCGAATTAGCGTTAAAAAAATATAATTGTCACTTGACAAGCTAACTGCCAATGAAGCTCAATTTAGTGCAAAACTGGAATGATGCACCTAGACACAATCAGTGTAACTTAAGATAAGGTAAAATATTGATACAGTAAGTTAATGTCTGCAGTGATGTACTTAAAAAGCATTGGCCATAGCTAATGTTCTTTTGATGGTTTTCAGCGGCCTGTGACAGTGAGTGAGTGTTTTGTGTGACTTAACCCCACGTTTGTCTTCTCATCCTATTATCCTTCACTCCCTTCTCTTTCCCGCTACTTTCTGTTTGTTTGTTCTGTCTTTGACTCTCTCTCGTCTCTGTCATGGTCTCTGGTAAGTAGTGTTTGGGTTACGCTGGGCTCCACCTTCATCTGATGAGTCCCAACGACACCGTATGTTTCCACTCCGCTCTGTCTTCCACCGCTGTCAGCGTACTCATTGAAATTGATCTTCTGAAGCATTCTGTGCTGAACTTGTGAGTGTGAGGAGAAAATGAGAAGAGCTGAATGGGGAATTTTTACACTGTGTGTGTGTGTGTGATGAGTGAAGACTGGAAAATATTGGTAAGCTGTGCTAAATGTGCTTGATGGCTTCTTCCTTACAATCTTTTATCACATTCGTATTGAAGTAGCAACCATCTCTTCCTGGTTTCACTGACCTCTTAGTTGACCTTTCTGTGACCTCTATTGGTCATTGATGCTGGGAAGAGATGCTGTCTTTCTTTCCATCTTGTTTTCTCTCTCTTTCTTGCGCCTGAAAGGGGAAGGAGTCTGCGAGGGCTGGAGAAACCAAGGATGACTTCTAATCACTCACACGCACACAGAAACGCACCAAAACACATTCACCTGCGCATCTTACCTTCCTGTATCTAAAAACAAGTTAAATATAAAGCAGATAACTGCAATACATCTGGCTGTTAGTGGAACACCTTGAGCTGTGTAGTTATGATTATTATTATTATTGTTATTATTACTCAAATTTATTATTATTATACATTTTTAGTTTTTATTATTAATGGGAAAGGCACTACATTATTATTTTTTATTAATATTAACATTCATATTGATTTATTTAAGATTTTATTGTTCATTGTACAGATTTTTATCAGTATTTTAATGTTTAATATTTAATGCTAATAATAATTT
>JAUMHP010000079.1:5473227-5483860 GCA_032361065.1 Enteromius trimaculatus | reverse complement strand
AATAATATCAATAGTATTAATATTTGTGTCTGTCCCTCTGACCTTTTTTTTTTTAACCGAACTTCAAATTTGTATTTATTTTTTAAATATATATATATATATATATATTATAAATATAATATATTTTTGTATGTTTTTTTAATGTAAATCTTTTGGGCTAGCAAGTGGATTACATTTTGAATTTCTGGAATGAAAAGCCGTAAATTTTAGTCCACTGTGCACCAACAAATACACTTCATCAACAGTATATTTGATGTCAGATCTCTCTAAATAGACTCATTTAGCTATAATTGGCTCATAATAAGTGCAGTGGCCTCCATACAAGATCGGAGGCCGTGGGGGGCGTCCCACACACCAGTGCTGCTATGTATTTAGAATGAGATGTGTGGACAGAGCGAGGAGAGCGAGGGCCGCCGGCTAAAACCATTAATACAGCTTTAGCCACACATGATTGAATTGCACTGGTTAAAGTCATTTGCTAGCGTCTGGATGAACTTGTTCCTCCGGGGGTGGTGGGGGTGTGAGTGGACTGCTCTCGGGGAGAAATAAGACATAAGACCAGCGCTTATATCCTGTCCCAGTGCAGAAGAATGGACTAAACGCTTTGACCGGGTGACAAATGGGCTGGCGCTGCCTCCTAATTGCCCCTTCTATTTGCAGTTCATTCTTATCAATTTGCATTCCTAACCTCAAGCGGCTAATCGGTCGTGGGTTTCCCTCACGTCTGTCTATTTTTCCCCCTGGAGCGAGAGGTAGAGTGAAGCGAGGCAGTATGGGAGCGCTAATGCCGGAGGGAGGAGTTGAACTAACGTGGCTGAGCATGCACTAACAGACTTCAGTCATTCTCCGTTAGCTTATGTTAGCCTGTGCATCTGAACTGTTGCTCGCATTAACCCCTGCCAATACTGTGTGCTTTGCATCCCTAATTCCTCTTCCCTCCATGTCTATTCAGCTTTCTCTTTCTTTTTCTCCACCACATCCTGTTTCACTCATCGCTACGTCATTTCATCCCACTAGCCCACGGGTAAGGTGCATAAGATACTTACGGTCTTATGGTTTTGTTTTTACATTTTCAGGCCCCATTTTTACCATTAACAACTAACCTCGCACCCATCGCCACTAATTTGAACCAACTGAAAAACGTTTAGCGTTTACAGGAAAATTACGGGTTCAGAGCTATGCTTAAATCTACACAGAGGATATGGTGAAAGAAAAAAATGACAGGGAAAGAAAAATTATATTTCAGTGCTTTTGCGTTCTCACAGAATCTTGGCATTCCCCTTAGAAACTTTACTGTCATTCCCAAGTGTTGCAATCCCAAAGAAGAACTTTTTGTATTTTCTCGCAAGTATTGCATTTCCTCAAAAACTTTGCGTTTGCTTGATATATATGCAGATATATATTGATATATATATAAATGCAGTTTTACGAGTGCAAAATTTTATAGGAGGATTCAAAAGTTTCTCTGGGAAATGGCAAAGTTTTACGAGCGAACCCAAAGTTTATTGGAACGCAAAAGGTTTTTGCAAGTGCGCACAGTGTTTTAGAATAGGACAAAAAAGTTTTTGCACAAATTTTCTCTGTGAAATGGCTACGTTTTGTGAGTGAACTAAGTTTCTTTGTGAATAGAAAAAACTTTTGCGAACAAATGTAGTTTCTTGGGGAAATGGCTAAGTTTTGCGAACAAATGCAAAGTTTAATGGGGAAAAAACATTTAGCAAGTGATTTGCAAGCAATGTTTCGTAGGCGGATGCAAAACTTTTACGAGCGAGCACCATTTCTCTAAAAGTTTTCAGGGAAACTGCAAAGTTTTGCAAGCGTGCGAAAACCTTTTGGAGGAATGCAAAAGTTTTTAAACAAATGCCAGGTTTCTCACAGAAAACTCACAGGTTCTCACAGGTTTCTCTCAAAGTTTCTTAGGGAAAGGTTTTATGAGAGAACGCAAAAGCATAACAATACAAGTATATTTTTTTCACATCACCATGCGTCTTTAGGGATTCTGTGTTCCACTGATAGCATTTGTGACGTACAGTAATGTTGATTGCCACAGAAAATATATTTCAACTCGTCCCTTGTTTTCATTAAAACAAAAGCATATGCATCCACATTAATTCATCTTTTAAAACTAGTTTATTATTTGAGCTCTAAATCATTTTTACCAGTTCTATGGGTTTCACAAATTGTCACATTGCTTACATCTCTATACTGTACATTAAGTATCTTAACCATTAAAATCTGGCCCCTTTTACTTCCAATATGTGCCTCACTGCAGCCCAGATTTTTAATGACGGGGACAGCTAGAAATTTTTTTAGTGGTGATCAATACTATGCTATCAAATGAGCTTGTACTGAACCCAGAATATTCCTTTAAGCTCGCCCTCGAAAGTCTGACTTACTTACACAGAAGATGAATAATGCTTACTTCTGTTTTGAGAAAGGTCGTGCCTAGTGCGCATGTCTGTTGACATCAAGACATTAGTACTCTACATATACTGCACTGGGAGAGAGTCACCGTTCGGCCCCATGTAGTGTATCTTGTGCCACCCGCTGGGCCTCACAGTCTCCCCTGCTGTCTTGACCCCCATCCACTCACCCACCCACCCAAAAAAAACACCCCAACCCTCCTATCCACTCTCTCTCCTTTGCGCCAGCCTGTATCTCCATGACCTTGCGTTATTAAATTGCACTTATCAATCATTCTTGCCAGGGATGCCATCGCCTACCACATTAAAGAAGTCAGAGAAGTCTGGTTTCAGCAGCCCTGTGCCTTCGCAGACCGCTTCCCCTCGAACGGCATTCACACACCATCATCGACCTGTCATTACAGGACCCAGAGGTGAGGTCCCAACACCCCACCCTCCTCCAACTGCACCACTCTTCTTCCCCAAGCTCCTCCTCCCAGCCAGCAGTTCTCCCACAATCCTTTAAATACCAGTTTCCTTCACACCCCACACTGTCCCCTTGTAACTCTAGACCGGACGAGCATGAACCTGAAGTCTGAATGGACTCTGTAAGAAGTGGCGTTCACACTGACAGCCTTTTGTAGCATCAAAGCATCCAGACATTTTCACAAGTTGGAGATGCAACCAGTTTGAGTAGAGATTAGCTGATTCACATTGTGTTCCTGCTCATTTGCATTATATGGACTGGGAGTTTAGTATTTTTTTAATTCACAAGCTCTTGATTCAGTTTGATTCCCATTAATGTCTGATTAAGTTCACATTCAGTTCTGATTCCGATTCATTTAGTTATATTTCAATTACAGTGTCTCTCAACTAATGCTGTAAATTGAAATTGTAAATTGATTAATTGTTTTATTTATTTATTTAAATTTTATAATCAGCAAAACCAAAAACAACTCTGTGAGATTTTACGTAAACATATTTCTTGCCTAAAACTTCACTAAAAAGAGCTAAAAAAGAGCTTAAAAAAAGTTGTTTTGCTGAAGTGTTTTTCTTAGTGTTTCTGCTGTCAGTGTGAACTGGGCTTGAGGCAGTGCGGGTAAAAGTGAGCTGAATATTTGTAGCTTGTTACAGTTGTTGACAAATACGCTAAGGACGTGAGAGTGGTTACTTTACGAGTGCAGCCCGCGGTGCGTGTCCTCGTCAGGCTGCTTGATTTACATGCGTTTAATGTAAACACTTAACCGGATCTCTGAGTGTGACTTACACATGGCTTGGTTCTCCCAGCGAACAAGGCTTTATCAGACAGAGGCCTGGATCAGGTTATCACCACCGTATTGTCACTGGCTGTGAATGGTTTTGTCATAGATAAGGACGATTTTTAATCAAACCCAAAGACGTCTTCACGTGGTTGAGTTATTGCGAGGAAAATACAATCCTGAATTTACGGCCTGTTGGCTTGTTTGTGGGTTTTTTTTGTCTAGTATTTGACAAGCTATGTGCAAACTTAAAAGTTTGTGTGGAAATGTACATGTTTTTGCTTTTTCCCTGTTATTAATATTCTTTATTTGCTGGATGTAAAGCCAAACGGTTCGCAGAATTTGTTCCGAAGGGCCTGTTTCCAGCATTAGTTAGTTTGAACATGTTGAAGTAGAAACCACAACTTAATTTGTGAGGCTATTACTATTAAATCACGCTTGGAATTGGTATCGCTGTCATGTGAATATTTTATGCCCACGTGGACGCGAGGCGCAAAATGGATTTAATATGCATACACAGCGAGGCTTGTCGGCCCTTTAAGAGTGCTTCTTAAAAGCTAAATCCATGAATCTATGATTGATTTAAACGGCCTCCCTCTTTTCCGAGGCGTTAGTCAAACTCGGTTAGGTGGGGCGGCCGGAAAACTTCTTTTTCGGAAACCATTAAGGAATATTTAAAACCGCCTAAATCTGTCCTCCCTTTCAATTGACCGTGCTACTTCGTAACACTTGCTCTTCCCTCCTTATTCAAACTGGGTGGAGACCTGTTGCGTCCAAAAAAAAAAGGCCTTTATTATTACCTTAGTTATTATTTTGATAATCCACCATTCAGTGAAATTTGGCAGCAATGGGCCAGTGGGGGAAAAAGGTTGCGGAAACCAAAAAAAAAAAAAAAAGATCAGTGAACCAACACGATTTGCAAAGTGGAACTAATCCGAAGCCTTTTCTATTACGCGCGGGTGGCAGCACAATGGCAACAGAGGAGCCGCGCTCAACCAGCTGCTGGAGTCTGCCTCCTTTTCAGCGCATCATTATCATTTCCATATTTGCTTTGGGAGGTATGTGTCCGATGGACCCCCCTCAGACTAACTTTTAGGGCCACCCACTACCTCTGCAGCCAGCCTGTGCCTCTTTTGACTTTAGTGACTCTGTAATAGAAATATATAGAGGTCAAACAGGTACATCTATCTGTATGTGCCTCATGTAACAAATTTATAATAAATTTTATTTACATAACATAAATTATGTACATTAGTATTCTAATGTGTATAAAAATATGCTAATTTTTTTATGTAAATATTTGTCATTAAAAATTCAAATAGGTATGTTTTTCAAATTAGTATTTGTTATGTTATGTTAATAAAACAACAATAATGTTCATGCAAGTAATAATAAAATAAATGCTATAATGTGTAATAAACAAATACTACAGACTAAATAAATTTACAGAACACTATATTAGGAAATATATATAAAATATATATATTTTTGTTGCAGTTGGCTTTCTATCTTACTATCAATGTAACTGCAATATAATCTTTCAACTGTATTAAATATTATTCAAGTATGTTTAAATGTGAATATACATATGTAAATATTTAAGCAAATAAATTATTAAATAAATATGTTATCAAATATATATTATTAATAATGAACAAAATAAAATAAATAGCTATAAGAAGTAATATTAAAAAACAAATTAAACATCAATTAATAAAATAATTGAAGCAACTGCAAACTACAATATTTTTGTTTGTAATGAATCCTGACATGCTGACAGGCAGTAATTTGTTCTGAAGAATGGCTGTCCAGTCAGTTATTCAGTCAGTCTGCTATTTAAATTTTTTTTCCTGCTGTTACACCTCGGTTAATGTTTCTTCTAAGTTTAATGGTGCAGAGCTTAAACATTCAGCCACAACAAAGCTGAGTTTTGCGCCCCAGGTTCTCTTTGGCAGTTAACACCATTTGATGCTGCATGTTCTCGAACATGGTGGCACCGCACTCGTGAGAACAGCCCACTGGTTAATAAAGCACAAAGAGAAGTCATTTCTAAGGATCAGACTCTTCTCCTGGGGCTCCCATGATCTCCTGGTGTCTATAGTGAAGACAAGGCTGCTCTCGAAGCCTCTGTTCTCGCTCTCACGCTTGTGTTCTGGTATTAGCCTCATCACCACCCCTTTTTAATTCATCAAGCCTCTTTTAGCACATCAGTGGGGTTTTCCCCATGCGCTCCATGAATATTAAGGCACAGGAGACGGTGTCTTGCATTTAGCGGAAAGGGAAACATCGAAGACGGAAGAGTTGACAGGCCTCGAGAGTGAATTATGTCGTCCAGCGGCTTTGACAACTCGAGACATGGTCAAACTTTGTTTACTTGCAAATTTCCGTCCAAATAACCCCCATTAAATGAATAAGAACATGACTAGGGAGCAAGCCATTTAAGTAATTGGCTATCGTTCCACAACACTTAGATTCTGTCAGCAAGCGAAGAAGAAAAAAAGTGTTGTTTCTTTTTTTTTTTCTCCTCGCTAATTGACTGGGGCAATTTGCATAATTGAGACGGTAGGTTTCACTGTGGCTGACGTAAGCTGGTTACCAAACCTGTAACGCTGATCTACGGTTCGTTTGGCTCTAGAGAACCGACTCAGTCATGATTTAAAGGCAGAACAGGTAAGCGTTTGTCCTTGCAAGGGCCGAATGATTGACGATATTTGAAAAATTGTTTTGTTTGGCGTAGAGAAACGTCACGAAAGCGGTCCAGTCTCAACATGTTGCCTCCAGATAGATGCGGCAATGCCAGTTGGATCCACTTCTTAGAATAACGGAGCAGAAACCATATGCTGCTCAAGTGTTTCATTAAGTCAGCTCTTGGATTGCAGCTAGCGTCCGTCAGTTTCATGGAAAAGGCTGTTTAATGCCATCTCTGGGCCAGTGGGTTTCCAAGTTCTGCTCTGGCTACATTGGTGCGCTTTTTCATGAAGAAATCATTTAAATTTAGCCAGTGTTTAGTCATGTTGTAAATATTTTTTGGTGCGTTTTACTTATACTGGTTAACAAAAATAAGACTTTAAAGGATGGATGGATGAATAGAGAAATGGATAAAATTATATATTGAGATACAGACAGATGGATGGATAACGTGATATATAAAAATTCAGACAGATATATTTTATAATAAATAAATATAAAAAGCCAACTACAACAACAAAAAACTATTTTATATATTTCCTAATGTGTTCTGTAAATTTATTTAGTTTTAGTATTGGTTTATTAAAAATGATACCATTTGTTTTATCTTGCATTATTATTATTATGTATTGTTTTATTATTAATCATTAATAAATACTCATACCTATTTGTGCATTTTTGGAGGGACTAATATTTACAGAAAATAATTTGCGTATTATTATAAAGAATACTAATATACTGTACATAATTATTTTAATGGAAATTAAGTTTATTACCACTGACATATATATATATATATATATATTATGTGAGGCATAAATAGATAGATTTTTTTATTAAATAGATATATTTGCACTTTCTCTTGACATTTGGTCAACATTAATTAAAATTGTTGCACTTTTTTTTATTAGTAATTGCGTTAATGGGGTAACTTGGCTGGTGGTTTTTAAGTATGCTGGTTCCGAATGTGTGATTGTGTGTGTGTTTTGTTAGCATTTGTGCTAAGTGCGAGAGTGTGGTCCACTCAAATCCTGACTCAGCCTTGTAAAGGGTGTGTCTCAGCGGGGTTCGGTCTCTGCGGCAGCGCCTCGGGCTAATCCAATCGGCCAGGGACTGTAAAGACGCCGCGCGTGTCTTCGCATCTCCTTCATAAAAGTTGCGTCCTACCCCCAACAGAAAGAGCCGGGGCCGTGAAAAGAAGGCGTCGGGAAAGGTAAGACGGAGAACGACACCAAAAGAAGGGCAGGAGGGAGTCGTCCATTCCATTATTACTGTAAATACAATGGCTACATCGCAGCCCAAGCGTCCAGAGTTTCCAGTCACCCTCTATTGACAGAGCCATAAATCAAGGCCGGAGCTAAGTGAATTACTGCAGCAGGGGGCTGTGGTTTTAACAATGTTTATGTAGTATCAGCTTACCATCTCTCCTGAAAGAGAGCGAGAGATTGGAGAGGGTGAGTGCGGAGTCTTATTAACTCCGCTGCGATACATCACGGCTTAAAGACCCCGCGCTGCCGCACATCCCAGGCATTATACTAATAACCAATAACCGAATATTACCTCTATTAAGAGCCGCCTAATTAGATTGCGCCGGTTACAATTAAATACTTGATAAGGTTCGATCCATTAAAGGACTGTCAGTCCCAGAGCGCTCCGAAGGCCTGCCAGCAAGGTGCGAGAGAGAGCCGAGGACCGATGCGTCACCGAGACCTTTTATTAGTTGCATCGCTCGTAATGGCGCTGCTGGATGAAAGAAGGATCTGGCACCCGTTATGGGACCAAGTACCGTGCTCTTTTGCTCTCCGTCGCTGCTCGTGTGCTTTTCAAGTGCTGTTGACTGAACAGCTGGTTGTTACGGTGCCTGCCCATTGTTACAAACAGGTGCATGCATTGTGTGTGAGTGTGCGCTGTCACGGACCTTCTGAGTTGGAGTAGATGCCATTTTTAATTACAGTGACATGGCCGTGTGGGATAAAAGTGCAACAATGCGGAATGACTTTAAGTAGTAAATTCATTCAGAAAAAGGGGATTTGATCTTGAAACCATTTCACAGCCTGTTCTTAAGTGTTCCGACAGATATTAGCTTTGTAAATCTAGCAGTTTTTATATATTTTTAGATTGAAAACGCACATACCGTACTTTGGATTTTATTACATTGGCGTTAAATTACAGGAAACTCTTTTACAATGCTGTAGCAAGTATTTCTAATCCAACAGGTGAGGGCCCAACATAATTTCTCAATGGATTTTTTTTTCTCCTTTGGAAAGTCATAGACATGCTGTCATGGATTTTCATTGTGTTGTTGGCGCAAATGGGAAAGCAAATATATATGTGTCGTAGACCACTAGGAGTTTACACAACTACTGTATGATGACTTCTGTTTCTCAGAGCTCTGGAAATGTGAAATGTGTCCATTAATTGCTCGCCCATATTTTGTTCCAAACATGTATGATGTACTTTCTGAGAAACCCAAAAGAAACCTCTCATACTTGCAATTAAAATTGGAGTTGTTGTTGTTGTTTTGTTGATATTCATTGTATGGACAAAACAGTTAAAACATCCTTAAAATATCTTCTCGCTCTCATGTCATTCCTAAACTGTATGCTTTCACTTCTGAGAAACCCAAAAGTAACCGTTTATCCTGAAAATTAAAGTCGGTGTTGGTCCAATGGTTTACAGTAGTTTTGGACCCCATTGACTTTCATTATATGGACAAAACAGTTGAAACATCCTCAAAATATCTTCCCACTCTCATGTCGTTCCAAAATGATATGACTTAATTTCTGAGAAACCCGAAAGTAACCTTTCATACTTGTAGTTAAAGTGTTGCTACAATGTTGTAGCTTTGGACCCCATTGACTTTCATCATGTAAAAAAAACAGTTGAAACTAAATTCAAAATATCTTCCCACCTTCATGTCATTCCAAAACTTTATGACTTAATATCTGAGAATTCCGAAAGTAATCTTTTATTTTGGAATTATGTGCTGCTACAATGTTGTGGTTTTGAACCCCATTGACAAAAACAGTTAAAACGTATGTCTTCCCACCCTCATGTCAGTCCAATCCTGTTTGACTTCATTTCTGAGAAACCCAAAGGGAACCTTTCGTCCTCACATTTAAAGTCAACGGTGTTCCACTGCTCTTCCTTGTTTTGAGTTCTGTAAACGTCATAAAGGTTTGGACTGACATATTCAACAAATTTTATTTCTGTCCATTACAGCCTCATTTTTATGAAATCAAAACAGTGTCCATGTGAGCGTGTGTGGCTATTTTGAACCAGTAAGCCCCTAAAAGCACTCCACTTTTGTGTGTCCATCCCCATCTGCATGAGCAATCCAACCAAGCCCCAATCCACCACAACATCCACATCTTTTCTTCACCTCTAACGTCTCTCTTCTCCATCCATCCTCTCCGCCGTTTTCTGACCGAGCTCTTGTGTTTGTTTCTTTACAGCGAGTCCTCACGCCACGCCGTCAAGTCTTCATTTCCCGACGTCGCCAATCATCCAGCAGCCCGGCTCGTACTTCTCCCACCACGCCATCCGCTACCACCCCCAGGAGACGCTCAAGGAGTTTGTCCAACTTGTCTGTCCTGACAGTGGTCAGCAAGCTGGACAGGTGGGCTTCCTTAATGTAAGGAGCTTTTTTGTACATACATACACACTCCTACTACTGTCTTATCATGTTTTGTATCCATATAGACAATTTGATTGTTTTGTTTGTAGGGATTTTTGTAGTTTTTTTGCTCTCTGGGCAGTACAGTTGATTGTAAAAACATACGTACAACAGGATGGATAAAAAGATTAAATACGAGAATAGCACTTATACCCTAAACTTACTCCACACAAGTATGTACAGGGCATTCTCAGCACTGACACAAAGAGACACTATTGTAATTTTTTTTTTTTTTTCGGTAAATTACTGTAATGTCAGACAGTATCTAGTAATTAGTTGAAGCTAGTTAATGTAGACATGTGGAGCTAGCTCTAGTGCCCCTTGTACAGACGTCTATTGCTGCACATTAAAATACTAAAATACAGAAAAAAATGTTTTTAATTATATATTTAACTGTATTTATTCAATGTATATAATGTGAAATAAATACTATGTATATATCACAAATGTGAATTTTCTCAAAATAAAATCCAAAACACGTGTATGTTAACAATATGTAGAATTTAGCCCTTAAAAAACACTTGACACTATACACACACACACTTATATATTATGTATGCATGTATTTGTATTTGTGTGTGTGTATATTGTGTATATGTGTATATATA
>JAUMHP010000079.1:5462243-5473165 GCA_032361065.1 Enteromius trimaculatus | reverse complement strand
GACTAATTGCATCCGAAATAGCCCTAAAATGTAAATATATTCGTCTATAAATAAAAAAATATATTTAATATATATTTCTATAATATATATATATGTATATGCACACATAGTAGTGGTGTCAAATGATTAATTGCGATTTAACTATTTACATATAAATACAAACACATTCATATATATATATATATAAGAAAAATATGTTTATGTATTAAATATATTAACATATAATGTAAAGTATAAGAAGGTGGATATACTGTATAAATATACAATATGTGTGAAACTATAAATGTGATATAGAAATCCCAATCGTTTCTAGAGGTTGATCCATCTCTGACCAAACTGCTGTGGCCCTGACGGCCGGAGGAGAGACAGCGAGCAGTTTGGGTCATAGATTATGAACGGAGAAGTGCGCACAACAGCAGATTTTTTTTCTTTTTTTAATGGCTAGGAGCAGCGAAAAATTGCTGAGCACATTCTCCTGACGTGCACGTGTGCGATGCTTCTGTTGTGCCTGCCGGTCATACGTGTCCGGAAGTTGATACTCAAGATTGTGTTTTCATGTGGTTTTTTTATTTTCATCCAGCCCAACGGGAGCAGTCAAGGGAAGGTGCACAACCCGTTCCTGCCCACCCCCATGTTGCCGCCTCCTCCGCCTCCCCCGATGGCGCGACCAGTGCCCCTGCCCGTACCAGACTCCAAACCTCCCTCCACCTCAACCGAGGGAGGCGGCAACTCCCCTACCTCGCCAAGTGAGTGCCACGGCCCATCACCTGCCGTCACACACACTCAACACTTGATCCCGAACGTAAAGTGTCTTGGCTTTCCCAAGCATGTGAAAGCTTATCTCCAATGTTTTTTTATAATGAATAAAATTTCCCATCAAACATGCGCAGTATCTGTCTCAAGCCTTCCTCTCAACAGCTGTATTGCTCCCGATACAATATTGATATTCATTTTGTGTGTGTGTGTGTGTGTGTGTTTAATTCACCACAGCCTACTCCACACCGAGCACGTCTCCCGCTCAGCGCTTCGTCAGCGTGGGCCCCAGAGACCCCAGCTTTGTAAATATCCCTCAGCAGCCTCAGGTGAGTACACATGCACAGATCCACCGAATCCCTGAAAGTCCATCAAGAGTGCTTGTTGTCTGTCATAATAGGCTTTCAGCGCTGTTATGCCAGCTCATATAACTCCCTCGCTCGCCGTGAGAGCTCATAGCTGATTTATTGTGTGTAATTGGCATGTTCAGACTCGGATTCGACGGCACGATGGCCGCAGCCTTGATTTATACCCCTCACACACACATGTACAATCGCTTGCGTGCTACAGATTAGTTGTCATGTGGTGTAGTTTATAATTTGACATGGCTTTTATGACATTTGGCCAAATTGAGGTTGTCAGGATCAGCCAATAACTGATAAAACGAGCTGTTAATCGTCAGGGAACGTTTGCGCAACGTTTATTCAATGTTTAGTCAAGCATAACCAATTTGTAATGATTAAGCCCCGTTCACACCGAGAACTATAAAGATGACTATATTAGCCTTCACACCAGCAGACGATAGCGTCTGTTTATTCAAAGCACAGGCGCGTTTCGCCACTTTAAATTCTCAAGCTCTTTTTTGCAGGATTCTGATTGGCTGGCAATGTTTTAATCATGAATCCAATGATATAATTTCTCTGTGGCTTTATTGTTACAGTTGTGGCATGGAGTACTCTTTAATACTGAGAGTGATCCTTATAGTTAATGTTTTTGTTGTGAACGAGACTTAAAATTGGAAACTGGCACAAGAAAATAGATCTATTAGTCTGTAGTCATCAGGTGGTGTTTAAGGCATTTAAAACTCATATCATGCAACCGCTACTATTAATATATTCATAAATGGACATGAGGATCACCCTGTTAATGTAAATGAACTTGTGTTTGTTTTTTGCAGTCGTGTAAATGCCATCTGTAACCTTAATCGTCACACACACACATCTACAATGACAAATACAGCATGTGCTGCCACCTGCACTTGCACAAACAGACGAAAAAAGAGCATGTTACCTCTGTAAACACACACACACACACACACACAGCTGAGATGATAGCACGTTCATAGAGAAACACTCCAGACTGGATTGGATCAGATTGTGTGTGTGTGTGTGTGTGATATGTCCGGAGGCCTGCAGCAGCCTCCCATCGATTTATTGACTGTGTCGCAGGCCGCAAGACACGCATCCCCCAGTAGAATGGAGGCAGGTGTTTGTCAGGCCGGCTGGGAGGGGAGCGGGGGGTTGTTATTATTTATTGTTTGTATTTATTTATTACTCCTGCCCGCCTCTACCTCCCCTTCTCTCTCTCTTTCTCTCACTCTGTCACCTTTTCCTCTCACCCTTCCCTTTTTCTTTCGAGATTAGATGGTGCCTAAGGTTCCAGCTTTCTATCTGTATCTATGTATACTATAAGATTGCTAGCACTTACTTATTTGTTTTTATGCTTGTTGCCTTTTGGGGATTGACAACTGGAGTTGTTAGAGTTTTGAAAAAAAAAAAAAACAATTGGTGTTTTTCTTTTCTATTCTTTTTTGGCTTTATTGCTGTTTACTTATTATAATATAATATAAACGTATAATACTTCGGTAATAATTTAAAATTAATAATAAGTTTCAAATTCCCTAATGTAAAAAAAATATGTATAATTTTTTTTTAATAGTAGTTTTTATATTTTTTTTTAAATATTGTTTTTATTTTATGTTTATAAATAGTTGTACTTTATTATAGTTAAATATATTAAATTATCAATATTAAAACATATTTAGTAAAATATTTATGATTTATTACATAATGTTATATATTTATATTATATATATTTATATTAAAAAAATAATTTTATAAGTAGAAACAAATCTACATTGTGTGTGTTTTTATGCTTTAAGGCAGTTTATTTTTGATGTTGTTTTGTAAACTTGTTTTTTTTAGTGTACCAAAAATATTTTTTTTGTTTTCTTGTCATAATATTTTTGTTTGTAACAAACTAACTCGCTCCAACAGTGTCTTGTTTTAGTTCTCTTATGTTCTGTTTGTTTCTTCTTTTATTTGATGTTCAAGCCACATCCTAAAACAATGTTCTCAAACAAATAATCAGCCTTTGAACACCTTAACTGTTGCAAGCAGGTGCAAAAAAAACACCTGTTTTGTGCTAGTTTTGCTTTGCACAGTACTTATTTTAATTCGTTATACAGTAACTTAATCATTTTACTAAACATCTGAAGGCCATATCTTTAGTTTTTAAATAACAATGAGGATTTTTGCCAGCTATTTTTTGTTGCGCTGTAGATCAGCTGCGAGAGACATCTCCCGTCACCCACTGTGTCAGTGAACTCTTTCAGTCTCTGTCTAGCCAGACAGTGATTGGACTGTGAGTTTATATTAAAGCACTGTATGAGTCTCAGACTGGCCATATTGACGAGCCTGTGACCCCACGGCAGGGTTCGGTCGCACCATTTCATTGGCCTCATAAGCTGGTGCGGACCACCCCAGGGCGGGCAGGACAAAAGTTACCCGCGGTGGCCGGCGTGTTTTGGGGGGTGGGGTACAAAAGGGAGCGAAAGTGACGGGCAGACGAGAATGATGTGACCCTAACTGTAAACATTCCTAGCGGCCCGGCCATGGTAACCAGGCAGAGAGCAAAAGACGGGACAGTATGATGGAGGGGTCTGCCATGGGAGGAGGCGACGGGGATGAAAGAGAAGGGTGGTGGGAGGGTGGCAGCGCCCTCAGGGGTTTGCTGCCATGGGAGCTGTTGGCGCTCGCCCTCTCAGATGGAGAGGTTAGCACCACATGCAGAGATATACGGACGCGAGGTTGGGACCAGACGCGTCATGCCTGTACAAACAGAGGGGCCTTTTTTTCTAAATGATTTAGAAGGCAACTTAAAAATATAATAAATAATAATTGTATATATATTTATATTATATATATATATATATAACATTTTTTTTTTTTTTTTTTTTTTTTTCTCCTCCACTAATTTAATTTTCCCAACTGAATTTATTTTTTCATAAAAAAAAAATTTTTAAGTATCGAAAAATATAAGCTTAGCAATGTCAAAGAATTACTTATATTTTCCTTGTGCATAAAATAGTTTAGACTACAGTTTTTTTAAAATATTTAATATAAATGTAATATAAAATAACATTTATTAATAAATCTGTGTATATATATAATATTTTTATTTTATACATAATATACATTTTATGCATGTGAGTTCTTACACATTATATATAATTTATAATTAAGTACAAATTATATATGCATTATAAATTGACATTGTATATTATGCATGTTCGAAATGATCAGAATAGTGTATATATATATATATATATATATAAATTATTCTGATAAATATATAGTAGTCAACATTTGAAGTGGATCAAAAAAGTTTATCAAAATTGTCTTAAGACAAAAACGAATTTTTTTTTTAGGTTTTAGGACAACTTTGATCAACTTTTTCAAATGTTGACTACTGTATAATTCTACATATACATACGTGCATGTGTATCCGTGTGACTTGATAGGTGTTCTTTATTTGTTTTATATCGTTTTAAGGTTTATATCAAAGCATTTAATAAAAAATAAAAACAATTACGTGAATTGAAAATATATTAATAATATTTTAAAAATATATTTGAAATTATCTATTTATCCAAAAACTGCAAAAAAATATATATTAAAATATATATTTTAGGAATACATATTTGAACCCTGATCTGCTTGCTTGCTTGACAAAAACAGTATTCAGTCAACTCTGATCAATAAAACAGAAAAACTACAAACAAACACATACACAGGGTCATAATCTGCGTTTAACTGCACAGCATACAGGGCTGTAGACTGACCCCAGTCCCAAAGCGGTGCAGATAAAGCAATGATTCATAAACAGCGTTTTTAATCAGAACGCTCTGGGAGGAAGTGAGTGTGATGGGAAGAGCAGATAGACACCGCAGTGTGACACACACACACACAGAGAGGCAGTAAATCGGCCCCATAGAGGCCGAGATGAGAACGCCGGCACCCTTGGCTTTTATTCGCTTCCTATAAACGTTAGCATGCGGGAGAGATAACATCAGTAATTGACTCTTGTCCTCCACGTCAATTTGCCGTAGTTAAGCATCTGCGGAGACGTCCCCACAAAACACGGCTAACGATTATTACTCGAATTCATAATAAATGCTCATTCCAGAGACAAAGAAACCTCAAAAGCCGGCGGGGAAGACGATGCATGCTTAATAGTGTTGTTAAAACACATTTTCGTCCCGGCGTGCGTTTCCTCCCGAAGCCAGAAGAGGGCAGCGTGCCAGACTGCCGGACACACAAATTAATTAACCAAGATTGATTTCAGCTCTATGCTCCGTGTCACACCCCAGAAAATCACAGGCTGACGTTCCTGTCGGAGCACATACACGCTTCCACAAATCTGAAGAGCGAGCGTTTCCCGCGCACCTGCGAACACCGGCGCTCTAATAATAAACAACATGAATATGTTTATATCCCCCTCAGGTGTGAGCTGTTTGTTTGGGGTCGTCTAATGGACCGCCGCGCTCCACTTTCTTTTTTCTCCCCATAGCGTCTGATGGCGAAATGTAAATAAATAATGTAGTAAATGTCTGCGGGGTCCCACAGGGATCTGTAATACGTGGCTGGGCGGTTTGGGTTTGAGATGGCTTTTATAAGCACTGCTCTCCAGGCCCGGGCTGGTTTGCATTACATGAGGCTGAATTCCTCTGAGATGACACTCATCCTCAGGCACTTTAGCGCGGCTGCTGACTCAGCACTCCTCCGTCCTGATGAGATTACTCCTGCCATTGACAGCCAGTTAAAGGACCAGACCAAGATTCCCAGCCCCCCGCTTCTGTCGCTTTCTGATCGCTCTTCCTTTATCTCTACCACCTGACTTTCTCGTCGCTCTCATTCCTCTACGTGATTGTTTTACTCCCGCTTGCTTTTAAAGGGAAGAGCTGTGGCGTTAAATCAAACCTGTGTGATTTAAAAGGGAAATTTTGAAGAATCGGCTGAATGAACGGGGATTGAGGTTTGAAAGTTTTGCGATACTTTTGTGTAAAGATTCAGGTTGTTATCCACTGATAATCTTCCACTTGAGTGAGCTAGGTAGTCCTGTTTAAGAACGAATCATTGACTAGTTTAGTTAAGTGAATTATTCACTGGTTTATGTAACTGAATCAACTGATTCAATAAAAAAAGCAGTTGGTTTTTCATTCAGTTCAGGTTTGTGAGCAAAGGTTTGTTAAAATTAAATATTCAGTTGAAATATTATTATCCTCCCCTAAATGATATGCGAACAAATCGTTCAACCTACTTTTAAAAATTAATTAACTGATTCCCTAAAAAGATCCAGTTCAAAGAATCATTTGTTCACAAATATTTCTAACTTACATAATTCAATTAAAATCTGATAACACATCAGACTAGTTTGATAAATCGAAAAAAAATATTCAATTCAAAGACTTTTTGAGCTTTTTAACAGCCCCCCCCCCCCCCCCCCCATTGATTCACTGAAAAGATCTCATAAATACAAATGAGTTGTTCTCAAATCTTTCAGACAGGTTTTGTGAACTGACTTGTTTTATATACAGTAAGCTCATTTTGAACTGCATTGATTCACTGAAAAGATCAAAACAATGACTTGTTTATAAATCATTCAGAACGCTTTTATGAACTGAGTGACTAAAAAAGGTCCGATTCATGTTCTCCATAGATCATTCAGACTAGCTTTGTGAACCGAATCAACCTATTTACTGTCAAGATCTGATTCATTCGTACTCCTCTGATGAATGAATTTTACTCGGTTTCTCACATAATGTCAGCGTAAGACTTGAATTGTACCTCATGAATCAAATGAATCACTTTCATGATTCTTTTATGGTCCTTTTTGAAGCGTGACGCTTCAGTCCCCATTCATTGTTCTTTCTAGTGTTAGAAATTTTCTTTTGCGCTCCACCAAATATAACATATATATATGGATTCAGAATGACATGTAAGTGAATAAACCAGCATTTTTTATTTTGGGGTGAACTATCCCTTTAACTGGGTTTCAGTCTGTCTCTGTCTATTAACCGTTACCGTTGCATTTCATTTCCTTTCTCCTTCCTTTTCCTCCCTCTGAAGTCTCTCACCTTGTATCGCTCTAGCAGATGTGCTGCACTGTGTGTTTGGTGTGTGTTATTTGCATGAGGTTCCTCCCCTCCGCCCCTCTCCTTTCACTACATTAATACAGCTTTCACCTTGAAGGCTTTCAAACAGGACACTAAGGCTATTGATGGGTAGACTACAGCTATCTATCCGTCAATTACAACCGCTGACGTACATCCTTTAAAACCCAGCCCACTCACACAGAGAGCTCATTCATTTTAATCTATCTATCTATCTATCTATCTATCTATCTATCTATCTATCTATCTATCTATCTATCTATCTATCTATCTATCTATAACATGCTGTATTGTTATTTTAATTTATAGGTATGTATATGTAATTTGTAAATAGTTTTACTAGGCAAGCGATTTCTCACACAATTCACAATTATATATTTATATGAATAATATTAATTATTAATTATTAGTTTTTTATATTATAAATACATATTTAATTTTTTTTTACACAGAATCTGTTTTAAATAAAAAAAAATGTACATGCGTAATATTTTATTTAAGCCAAGTAAATGTGTAATTATAATATTCAAGCAATATATATTTATAAAATAATAAATACAATATATTTTAAGAAATTAATATAATAAATACAAAAAACTTAATTCATATCAAATTATAAATATAAATGTTTTAAAAATACATTTAATAAATACAAAAAACTGTATGAATATCGTAATTTACTTATAGTGTACTAAAAAAACATTTTATATTTGTAATATACAATTATATATTAATCAAATGTCAAATGATTATATATATATATATAAATATGAACACGTGCATGTATATATTTAAACAAAATATGTTATGTTTAATTATTAAATATATATATATATATATATATAAATGCATATACATGTAAATATTTTCAGAATATAATAAAATAAATAATAAATATACACAGTAAATAAATATATTATGTAAACAAAAGCTTTTTGTATGTGATTAATTATTTGACAGCACTAATATATATATATATTTGTGTGTGTGTGTGTATTACAAATAACATGATAAATATATTTCCAATATAGATCATGCATACAAAAAAATACTATTATAATTATATATTGTGTAAAATATTGCATATAAATGTTTCTTCAGCGTACTTAATGTATAATTTTTATTTCATTTATTTTTTTGCTAGTTTTAGTTAAAGTTGTCCTTTTACATCCTTGCATCTCTGCCAGATTTGAACTGAATTGATTCACAGTGGTTTTGGCTCTTGTGTGTGTAAGTGTGGTTCTCCCCTACAGCCAAGTGAATCACAAACTATCAAATGAATCATTAAGAAAGCCGGTTCAAAAGTGCAACTCTTTGGGGAAATGAACATCTCCGAATCCTACAGCAGCCCTTTGTGACTTCACATGGCTAATGCTAACCACAGGCCACAACGTCATCGTAGCTGCATGGAAATGACTTAATCCCGTACACATCCTTCCCGCCGAAGCGAACACAAACGGCCGAGTGTGTTGACTCTGTGTGGGTGGCGTGACGCTCCGTCCAAACAGAACCTTTAGGAAAAAGTAACGGCCCATTAAGATGCCATGTTTGTATGGTTGTTTGAACAGGCCGAGGTATCGTAGATTCGTACGAAGTTAGTCAGCGATCATGTGAGGCCGCTTCCTTGGTTTCTTCAGCTGAATCTTCCCGATCTCACTCTCTTCCTGGGCCTGGAGCACGATCCGGTCTCCAGACAGAAGGAGGCTGAGTCTGGGATTGTCGTTGGTTTTCGCTCTTCCAGATGAACTATCCCACATTGCATCTGTTCTTGTTAGGAAGTGATCCTTTTTACACTTGATGTTTTATTCCTGGTATATTTTTACATCGTTCTAGGTTCTGCCACACCTAATTAAATCTTAACATCATCCATTAGTCGAGAGTCTATAAAACTGATCCGGATGTGTGTGAAAGCTCTTTAATTCCTCTGGCATGGCCTTCCTCTTCACCGCAAAGGACTTTTAAGGACTTCTTTTGAGCTGAGAGCCAATGAAAAGATTCATTAGTGCAATCATTATTATTGATACAACTTAGGGTTAGGGATTTGAACAGAAATCATAGATCATCCCGCACCGTTTGTGTGATAACCATGTTTTGCACCTTTTTTTTTTTTTTCTACACTTTTATCCATTATCACTTCTTTTTTGAACTGATGTTGTGTCACCACTGCATATTTAGGCAAATTAAATGAGTTCTTTTATACTTAAAATAGTTTGATATTGTAATATTTTTGCATAAATCTTTCACAATTATTAAATGATTTTACTAATACATCAATAAAAATAATATATATTTAAATGGCATTTTATTGATTTACTTAAATATATTTATGAATTTTACTAGCAAATTATTATTTATATTGTATAAATCTTCTATTGTATTTTTTATATAAATATAATTAATTATTATTATTATTCAAAGTGCATTTTATTGATCTATTTAAATGTTTACCGTTTTACAGGTAAATTCTCATTAATATTGTTTTAATAATAAGAGTTATTAATAAAATAAAATTTTATTGTAATATTATGTTTACATAAATTAAATTATTATAAATAATTATATATTATTATATTATATATTATTAATAATTATAAATAAATTATTCAGGATTTTGAGATAAAATTATACTTATTGTTGTTAAATATATTGGGGGTTTTTTGTACACAAGTTTTCTCTTGATGTAGCTGCGTTTGTTCTGGTTCTGTGAGAATAACAGGTTGTAATTTCACACGTTTTATTGTCTGTATGTCTGTCTGTCTGGGTCTCCTCTGCGTATCTGCAGACTAAATCACAGCTGTCAGCACAGCCTCTGTGCTGTAACATAAGCCCACTGTCCACAGAGTTACGGGAGTATCGCAGAGAACCCAACACGCTCCAGAAGTCTTCTCAGGACAGGAGAGGGAGAGGGGGGGTGGGGGTTGGGGAGGAAAAGTTTGAGAGCGGTCGAGCCGATAGACAAAGACACAAGGAAGCTGCACTGCACCGGAGCGCAGAAGTCCAGAGTCAGCAACTTCTATTGATTAAAAACTAACCTTCCAGTTTCTCCGCTGCGCTTGCGGTGAGCAATAGAATTTAAACGAGCCGTACGCTAGACCCGTACACGCCGATGTCTGGGACATTTCCAGCCCAAGTGAAGCCACTCCATCTCACATATCATTTCATTCCTCTTAACTGCATTAGATCATCTACCTGATTAACCTGCTGGAGCACTATAGGAAGACTAGATGGGATGATAAACTATTAACGGGTTCATTAATATTGCACATTATGTTCTGTAGGTGTATATATATATATACAGTTATAATATATGGATATAATATTTGATAGTTTGTGTGTGTACATGAATATATAAATGCATGTTCATTATAAGACATTAGAATAATGTATCATTTGTTTACAGACTTTATATAAAGTGTATTTGGAGCTATAGTATATAAGATTTAATTACAAATAGCCCATTGGCCTAAAAATTACACTAAATTTGAAGTTATGTGAATGTAATGCATTATGAAAACATTTCAAATTATGTAAAATAATTGTATAGAGTTCACATATGACTTTAGTACAATTTGTAAAGTGTTTAAGAAATATTATTAAAATATGTATAGAATTATTTAAAATAATAATGTCATGAAAATTTTGTAATATATATACATATAAACACTTTATTAAGCCATATATATATATATATATATATATATATATATATATATAT
>JAUMHP010000079.1:5447290-5460172 GCA_032361065.1 Enteromius trimaculatus | reverse complement strand
AGAGCGCTGTCAAAGGATTATTCACGATTAATTGCATCCAAAATAAGTGTGTGTTCTGTGTTTATTATGTATATATAAATACACACATACAGTATATATGGAAAATATTTACATGTCTATATTTATATAATTTATATTAGAAATATGTAAACATATATAATATATATTAATATATTTTTTAAATTTATATTATATTTTTTATATACATGTATGTGTGTTTATTTATATATATATATTTATATATAGTTACTTGTGATGAATCGTTTGACAGCACTAATAATGAGTTTACCAGCTTAACATTTGAATGTTGTTATATTCCCTGTTTTATGTACAATTTGCCAAAAAAAAAAAAAGTTGTTAAAAAGTTCACACAATGCTGAGGTTCATTGAAACGATTGAACTTTGACTGCAGAGCTCACAGATCTGTTCCTCTCTTGTTGTTGCAGTGGTACCTGGGCTAAAGACTCCCGACATGGACCGGCCGCTCCCGAGGTCACACGACCACCCCCTCTGTCTCCCCTGAGTACGACCCGCAAACATGTACACCAGTCTGAACAGAGAGAAGCCACTTGCTGCCCCAAGTACCGTACAGATCCACAGCATGGCTCCAGCAGAACCCCGCCAAGCCCTGGAACAAGAGGATACGACTCAACGCACTTACACCCACTCACTATATATCTATATAGTCCATATGTATTCTTCCATATGTATGGTTTACATGCCTATATTCATATATAGTAGCTGTCCAGCTCTTCTGAGGGTGGAGTTCGGGAAAAAAAAAAAAAAGAAGAGCTTCGTTTTCTCGGAAACGTGCACGTTTTTTTGTTTTGTTTGGTTTTATTGTGTTTTTTGGTTCACCCTCACAGATAGACAAGGAAAACGTAACATGACGCAATCAAAGAGCTTCCCGCTTCTGTGCCTGTGGTCCTAAAGCGAATTCGAAGGCGTTTCCAACGCAGTCTACGGCCAAGGGTCGCAAACCCACAACCACCCGGAGGTCGGAGCTCTGCCTTTTAGTCACTCACAGTGTTATGACGAATCAGTCCGGTTTTCATATCGGTGAACGTTGGAGGTTTCGCCTGGGTCAGATATGCCACCAGCTAAAAAAAAAAAATCTCTATCGCGTCTGCTGGCCAGGACCATTTCCTCCCCTTTCCACCATCATCACCACCTCCATCAACACCATGTCAGATCAAGAACTTTCAAGGACTCAACCAAACCCATTTTTTCAGTTGTTTTTGTGTCATTTTGGGGCAGGCGATGAAGAAGTCATGAACGGTGATGTTTGATATCAGGTCATTTTATGGTATGCTAACGGGAGATCTCCCTCCCCACTTGGAGGCATGTTCATATTTTGTGTTTTTCGTACAAAAAAAAGAAAAATCATCGCGATTCTTTCTACTAAACCCCAGCGGAAGGTCTGTCACACGCCAAGGGCCAAGCGAAGGTTCGATCTTCCATAAACTTCAAGACAAGGTTAACCGTGAATACTGAATTGAGGAAAGTGCAATTTTGTTGGGTAGATGTTGGATTGTTAAATATCTTTGTAAGATAGATCGTTGAAGCGATTGTTGAAAAGTATATATATAAATATATATATTTTTCTTCCTAGTCCGTTCACACCTCCAGGACTCTAAAATATCGGGGTACAAAAAAGAAAAAAAAAACACGTAAAGAGAAAAATAGAACAAATAGCCTTGTGAGAAATAAGGGGAGCTGTAATTGATTTTTATGTTGTTGTTTTTTTTTTTCATGTGTTTCTTTGTTCTTTCATCGATTGTTAGCATTGTAGAACAAATATCCCTTTAAGAAATATCAACGTTAAAACAATCAATTTAGTTCACTTCCAAAACGCTACCACAAATATTTTCATTTAACCGTAAACGCAAGAAAACTAGCCGTTTGCGAAATCATGAACAAACAAAATCGATGCCAACGCAAGAGGCGAAATACTAACTTCCTCGCGGACGCTTTCGGAAGTGTCGCGCAAAAATGTGAAGATCCAGCTTCCCTCGCATGCAATTTTTGTTGTTTTTTTTTTTATTTTTGTTCGTTTCCTGTATGAAACATATATATATATATATATATATATATAAATATATACACTTACAGTCTCATCCACCGTCGATCAAAGCTCAGTAAAGTTTAAAAAAAAAAAAAAAATTAAAGAAAATAATCTGCATGTTCTAGTGTTAGTGACAAATTTTTACATAGATTACGTAGAGTTAAAGTAGTGTGAAAAATATTGTAATCCCAACATCGGGCACTTGCCGATCAAGTATTTGTTTGGTCCTTTAAAAAAAGGGTATTTTTACTGCTGTTCTCACAATCAACCAGCTAAACATCTCTCTGACTCTTCTTAGCTTGTCGTCATTTCTATAAAGTCTCCCTTCCTCCTTTATTCCCGTCAGAACAATCATTTTCATACGTACGCACTTCATCGTCCCTTTTCCAACTGCACGAACAATTCCACATCGATGTGCCTTGAGCGATGGTCTAGTTCTGAGTAATTGCACAAGCTGCAATGTGGAGACTTTTTTTTTTTTTTTTTACCTTTCCACCCCACCTTCCACGTGTAGTCATTCGGAGAGAGTGAAATTAGCGCTAATTAATAATAATACGCAGTATTACTCTCCGTTTCACTACATATCTCCATTTACGGTCGTCCGTTGCTTCAAAAATCCCATCGTTTACACTTCAATCAGTCGCAAGTCAATCATTCGCCCGAGAAATTTCGTGACGCGAAGGTTTTTGTGTCATCGTGCCCTTTTTTCTCTGATTTAACAGTAGTGTATTGATATTTATGTATGTTGCTGCAATTTCCAAATGACGACTACTTTTTTTTTTTATTCGGTCTTCCTGTTTTTTTGTTTTGTGTTGTTTTTTTGCGTTCCCAGTGATGAGTAATGAGGAAAAGATTAATATGCAATACTTGCTTGCACTCATGTAGTCATTTTTAATTTTTTTTTCTTTTTTTATATATATATATTTTGTTTTTACCACCAAAGTGAGCACTTGACAGGTCAAGTGGCTGAACGTCAGTGAGTTTTTCATGCCCATTGATCAGCCTCACTTGGGTTTTTACGCAACCAATCATCAATGTTTTTGCATTTTTTTCGGTCAATCAGTCAAGCCTTAAAAACAAGGAAACTTACTTTCCATCACAAACAAGCAAAAGCGAACACGTCCAGGACAAAAAATATGCCCAGTTTTTGTACATTTTGACAAAGTTCCATGTTATATTAATTGTTTAACTGTTTATTTTCTATTGCATATATCATTTAAGAAAAAGAAAAAGAAAAAAAACTAATTATGGGGATGAATTTCCCAGGCATATGATGTGATGGTTTAGTAGTTACACTTGTGTGTGTTTTTTTTGTTTGTTTTTTTTTTTTAGCGTGATTGATTTTTTTTTTTTTTTTTTGTCATTGTTCTTGCCTACCCTTTAGACATGAGTTGGGCATTACTTTCTTAATCGTCTGCACTAAATATAAAATAATGACAATTGTGATAATTGAGAAAAAAAAAACGAAAAAAAAAAGCTTCCAGGGCTTAAAAGAGCGAAGGGAAACAGGATTGCACGGATATTTTTTTTGTCAAAAAAACCTTGTTTAGAGCAGCCAGGCATCTAATCAGCGAGATTGGCTGTGTGTGTGTAAGATAATGACAAAATTGCACCCTTTTTAAAGAAAGAAAAAAAAAGAGAAAAAGAATTTCAAGCAATAGTTTGGGCAGTCTGTTTTGTTCTCGTGTTGTGTGTGTAATTTAGTTTTTTGGTACAACGTTGGAGAAGACGCGGGAGAAGCGAACAAACCGAATCGATTAGATACGAGAGTTAGGGCGGACGCACCTGAGTATGGGAGATTTGATGTTTGTATATTGTATAGTTTTATTAATTACACTGATTTTAAAGCTGCCCTATTTTATAATGCAGGACTTTTGTAACATTGATTAAATGAGGAAAAACTAGTGTTGTGAATTTTCTGATTGTTTGTATTAAGGCCACATAAATAGAACTGGTTTTGTTTGTCCTCTGGGGAACTGGATTTAAGTTGAAAACTTCCTGTTTCCTGTTTTTCTTTTTTTTTTCTTTTTGCTTTCCTTTTTTGTATGTATTTAAGGACTTATTTCTTCTTTCGATGGTATAGAAGTACTCCTATACTTGAAAAGTGTAGGATGCCGAGGTGAAAACCCCATTGTAAATGGATGTTACAAGTATGCTGTATGTTTTGAAGGTTATTTGTTGCATCAGTGTTGATGAAGCTAAATCTAGATAATTCTGAGGATGTTGGTAAGAAGAGAGCGTTTTTATGCATTTTAAAATTAGTTTTAGGCAGAAGACAATGACATAGACAGCCAAAGGATGCCCCTATTATAAATGCATCTAGGCATCTTTTTGTGTTCACCATTCCATGCAGGAAAATAAACCGCTTGATATGCAACATGATTCTTTTTTCTTTTCAACTTCTTCATCTTTCTTCCACCGCCCACCAGCACACACAGAGACACTCGAGCGATCCTAAATGACAGGAAGATCGGCCACGATAAAAGCCATTCCTCACTCAATTCTACATTTCATGTGAAAGCGAGGCCCTCAGGTCACATAACTCACACGAAGGTAGCTTGATTGTGGTTTAAAACACTGAAAATACATACAATTACTCAAAAATAAAAGGAATAAAGAGATGATGTTAAAAAATAAGGACATTTTGAGTCCGGCATGTTGTCAACTTTTCCATCCCATTTTGTCATTTTTCAGTTAACTTTAGGTTAAACTGTCTTGTTTTGTTCACACAGATTATATAAAATATTACATTTCATTACTTTTACTGATATTTTAAAGGGATAGTTCACCCAGAAATGAAATTTGTTAAGTTTCTTTCTTCTGTTGAACACCGAAGAAGATATTTTGACCAAAAAGTTGACGGCACCCATTGACTTCCATAGTATTTGTTTTTCTACTATGGACGTGAATGGGTGCCGTCAACATGTTAATAAATTGACCCAAATTAAAATTTTTGGGTGAAGTATGCCTTTAATACTTTCCATTAACGACAACATCAATTTCATGCTAGTTCTAAAACAGGGTTGAATAAAGGTGCCGCAGGCCTTTATCATTTTTATGTCCGCATTTTTGTGGGCCTTCTTGTTGTATCGTTTACATTCATTTGAGGCGGGAACAAAGCATTGGATGGCTTAAGGCAGACATACGGCTTATATCAGGGTACTATTCAATTGTGAGACATTTTAAAGTCTAAAAAGCCAAAAACACAATAATTGGATCAAGTATGCGGCTGTTCGTTAAAATAAAGAACTACAGATTTGACTACAGGTACACATTATTTTTGTTACGCTAAACACCCATGTTTCACTTTCGGGGGTTGATTTGCAGAACGGGGCTTGGGTTGAGGCTCAGGGGCCCATCGTATGGATTAAATGTGCTGTCAGGTTCACCATACCATGAATTTAACCCTATCGTGCACCAGTGGCAGGTGGCTTAACTGCACCAAATAATATCCTTACAAGGTGCTAAATCGTGCTGATCAAGTGGAGGCTAACTGGAAACGACCCTGCTTTCTGATAGCATAGCAGCGTAATCCGCATGAGAACTATGCACTGACGACACGCTAATCTAATCAGAGTCTGGTACTTGCACCTTTGCCTTCCTCTTTTTTTAAGAACTTGTATCGAAATCAAAGGAATAACAGAACTAAAAGCAAACCAGCATTTTACCTGATGTATTTAAGAAGATCAAATGTAGTGCCTGTGAAAAACTGTATTATATCGCTCTCTGAATATCAAACCAGTTAACAATTTGTAATCGTTTCTGTTTTCTCGACACCACTAGCCTTTTCTGATTATAGCTGTTCAGTAACCACACTCTATAAACTGCATGCGCCTCCATAACCGACTGATATAAACATGACTAGATGATCTAACCCAGCTCTGCTACCAGTCAAAATCCTCCAAGACGCTTCATTCCATTTACTTGTTCCCAACCAGTTTCACCATAGTGTCATTTCATAGTGAAGGAACTTACATGCATCTACAAAAACATCTCAATTCTGCTCCATGTCCTGCTGTAGCCCTCCATTACCTCCAACAACAATCATGAAGGTCTGGAACTGGCGTCTTCTTGCTGTAGGTGTGGTTTTACAACAGCTTTGGAGATCTGAAGTTAAACATGAAAGGCTCTTAGATGGGGATGAGATTCGTAAAGAACGACTCCTTAATGGTTCCTTTAACGATTCTATTAGTGGTTATAGGGAATGAATGTTTAGTAAAAGGAAAAGAAATGCAATTCCGTAATAAATCAATGCAATCTAATACTTGGGTTTAGCTACAAACAAACACAAAAAATGTGATCGCATATTCAAGTCACTTTGTTTAGTTTTTATATCAAATATTACTGATGAAGCGCATTATGTCACAAATTGTCATTGAAACCACCAGTCGGCAACTACAGCACACCATAGTCATAGTATTTGCGCTGTTTTGGTTCAATGAAGAGATCCCATTCGTTTGAGTTATTCGTTTAGGAATCGAACTATAGTAGTCAACATTTTAAGTGGATCATTCGTTAGATAATCAGAGTGCACAGTTTGGGCTTTATTAAAAAAAAATTATTCACAATATATATTCTGGGAATCGGCCTACACAGGTCGTACTAAATTTTGTTATTTTTGATTCAAGCTCTAGTTGGAAAAACCGGCGATATGCATTGGCCGATATTTTTGCGCATTTGCCGGTAAAGCGGGTCCTGATGGCATTTACGGCTGATTACAGAACCAGCTTTACTGACAAAACGCACAAATATTATTGTGATGATTATCGCGCATGCCTAATGTTTGTTTTTTGACGGCATGTGAGAACCGTTAACGGAACCGAGGTTTAGGGGGTCCTCAAAAGAGCCGTTTGACTTTGAGCCAACGAAAGGGTAGGATTCTAATACCAACGAGTGTGGACTCGGCCCCAGAGAAAATAAGTTTCTAGCAGCCAATACTATCCACAAACCGAAACATACAGCAAACGGTTACGATTAAAGCGTTTCCTCTTTGTTTATACTGATTATTAAATATCTTAAGGACATGTTGTGCCACATTTTTTGGAAAGGGATGTGCTTGTGCGTATAGTCTGAGGACGTTTGACAACAGTTCTGCTAGACCCCTTCTGTTGAAAATTAACCAGCACTGCGGCCCTAATCGTAAAGAAGACAATCGCGGTGGTTAACGTGACAGATTTTACAAGACTCCTTCGACCAGCTCCACCACTCTCCAAATCATCTCCATCGTCATACTTCGTATATCCAACACCATATTGTGGAAAAAAAACGTAACTATTTTACAAAAGTTCGCAAGACTTCAGCTTAGCAAGGTGGTGCAAAAATCTAATTTACCGAAGCGTAAAATAGTTACGACTTGCCACGAGAGTGTGTTGGTATCTCATAAAACTCCACCTCACATCACCATATACAAGCGTTTTAGATACAATCTAAAAAATATAAAAAAAATAAATAAATAAAATAACAATAAAACCTTGTGCCTCTAATACATTTCCTGAAGAAAACTTCACGTTGTATTGGTACCAGCTCCATAACTAGTTTCACGGAGCTTCTGTATTTGAGCTGTGAATGACTTTGTTTGCTTTTCGGTTCTTACTCTGAACTCTTTTCCTTGTTTTGTTTTTTCCCCCCTGTGTGTAGTGACATTGCCCCTTTCTCTTGGAGCCATTAGTGTCCACCTCCATTGACTCAATTACTAAAAGCAAGATGTGCATTTCCTATGCAAAGAGAAATGAGAGAAAAAAAAAGAAACCGAAATAAAAGACGCTAATGCTGTACACCTCCGTGTCTGGCTTCGTTCCTTAGCAGGTTCCAACCCATCGCCGTCAAAAGCACCTCGCTTCTCTTTATACGAGGCGTCCAGAATGACTTACTGATGTGGATGGTTTGATGAGTACAAAGTGTGCTGTGTGTTGGGAGGCTTTAAGAGATGTTGTGTGTAATCCAGGCACTTTGTGGTTAGTTTGCTGATGCCAGCTGTCTGAGCGCAGATGGAGGCCTGGGCCGCACTGCCGGCGTTCTCTCTCATATGCCGGTGTCTCGTGTTCATGCCTCGTTTGATGTTGAAGTGCCCCGTGGCCTGCTCTCTGAGAGCTGGTTACGGCTTGAGGAAGTGGAATGAAAGCACGCTCAGCAGCACATGAACTCATCGATACTTGGAGAACGGAATAACACAGAATGTTACGTTTTAATCAGGATGCGATGAGAACGTGTACTCTGAGAGCGTTTAACGCAAATGAACTCTCACAAAGGGGCGATTCAAATGGGAGTGGTGCAAAACAAGCCCCTAGTGTGTCGTATAATGAGTGTTGATATGCTGTTTGAGAGAAGATCTGTTATATCTGCATCTGTGGAATCCTATAGTAAGAGCATCAATAAAAACATGGGACATCAAGGTAAAGGTAAAGATTAAAAAAAATTGTGCTTGGAACAAAGCTGATATAAAGTCACATAAAAATGTAATGAATTAACTAACTACAAAAATGTTTACTTTAAGGTATTAACATTACTAAAATTTAAATAAATAAAAAAAGCCAAATAGAAATACTGAACTTAATCACATAACATACTTAACTAAAATAAAACCTAAAGCTAATTCATAATATTAATAACAACTATAACAGTATATAAATAATCATGCTAAACTCATTTTAAGACTAAAATATTTTGAAAATTAATTTGATTGAATAAAAATATTTGAGTTCAAACTGACTCGCACAAAAAAAAAACAATCAAAAAAACAAGATTGTATTTTTACAAAACATTTTTTATACTTGGTGATATAAAATTACAAAAAAGTAATAAGTTTACTTTGAGGTATTAACATTACTAAAATTAAAATAAATAAATAAGCCAAAAAGAAATATTAATTTAAAGAACATAACATGACTAAAGCTTAACTAAACTGAAGCTAATAGATAATACTAATAACAACTAACCAATAGTAGAATATAAATAATAAAAATAAAATAAAAATTTTAATATTTTGAAAATTAGTTTGACTAAATCAAAATATTTGAATTAAAACTATTAATGACAAAAATAGGAATAAATGTAAAAATGTAAACAAAAATAAAATAATAATAATTATGGTTTAAAAAAGAAGGGAAAAAAATATGGGTTCGAGTAAAAAAATGGGGTTTTGATATTTTGCACACGGTCAACTAAAATATCATGTTTACTAACATTCTGTGCTTTTAAGAGAAAACTAGCTAAAATTGATGACATGATAAAATATCCACTAAAATTAAAGGACATGTTCATTTAAAATGATGACAACAGCTATAAATTATACAGATGTGGTTGTAATAAGGTTTATAAAATGTCTAAATTGAATATGAAGAAGATTTGTGGTATTCCGCTTTCTACAAGGCTCAGATACCATCTTCTTCTTCTTTTACTGTCCACTAAGCAAAAACCTGCAAGTCTAGTAATGCACTTAGAAATGTAACCCTCAATATTTCTACACTTACAGTCGGAGTTGTTTGTAGTATGAAATGAGTTATGCAACACAGTTTAATATTTAATGAGCCATAGTAACAGTGATGCTGTCCTTAGCAAATGCCGCTAATTCCCAACACTGCACTTTACAGCATACATATGTTTTAAAAACATGCTATATGTAAGAAGAATTAAATGTAATGGCACCCAAAGCAAGAATTCCCGCTCTTTTACAGCATCGCTGACACACGCCTGACGTGAACTGACTTTCATTTGCGGTCACAAGCGCCTTAATCAATGCAGGTTTGTGATGGTGTCACCCCGACAGAGCTGCTGACCGTACCTCTACCTCTCGCTCACTTTCCCTGAGAAGTGGTGTGACAGTGAACTTGGATTCTCTCGGGGGAACGGTGCAAGCGAAGGATTGGGTTACAGCGCGAGAGACAATCCCGAGACGAAACCGCAAGAGGCCCCGTGAATAATGCACAAGCAACACGGGGCTTCAGGTTTCCTCGCCGTGCGAGACGCGCACACACCTGATCCAACGACGGGCAAAAGGTCAGGAGGTCAAGGCCTTCAGCGTGAAAGTCACTGCTACAGAAACACCTCAGGTGAACAGACATGTAGGTGATCACTTTCTAGAATGCATGCTTGTATTACACTCTGACAGGCCGGACAAATCAACCATGGTTAACCAGTTTAACCAGTATTTGTAGTAAAAATTTAGTTATATAGTCATAATAAATGGTGGTTACTACACTTTTACTATAATAAAACCATGGGTGACATTTATTTGTTTGTTGGTGTTTTTATTTCTGAACTAAAAGTGTGTTATTACTATAGTGAATGTAGTGATAAATTATAACTCTGTCACTATTGGCCAAGAGCGGCCAAATGTTGGGAATTTCTCGACTTTATGAAAATACTGAGCACTGTGTGACAATCATTCGCTGTTAAAAGAAGAGAAAAAAAAATGGGTATAAATATGGTTTTAGAGGCGTTCCAGCGCACTTTCACAGGTACAGAATTGAATACACATAAGGTGAATCTTCCCTTAAATCTTAAACATGCACACACTACAAGATTTGAACATCAGGGCGCTTCGCACACTACAAGATATTATTAAGATTATCACGCCAGAGGGAGAGCTTCACGTGATCTCACGCAGCAGATTGTCATTGATATTTTAGTGATGTTTACATGATACGTTTTCCGCACATTACTCAGACTGTTGTGTTAAGCGCGTCACAACTCTGATTCTCAACGGCTCTGGGACACACAAGTTGGATATGAACAGTTGCGATAAACTGTGTGAACAGTTAGTTATTCAAATCAGATTCCATTCAGATATGCATCTGGGCTGACTGTCTGAACGAGGATTTATTATATTATAAAACGGTATTTAACGTGAAAAAGCACTTAGCCTCACATCAGGGTCTGAGCAGACATACGCACTTTTTAATGAGTATTTCAGGTTTCTTGCATTCTTGCAGCTCGCTGTTCTAAATTATGATGATTGGTGATGTTTTAGATGTTAATGACTTTATTCAGGAGTTGTTTACAAGGCAGAGAGCTGAATTGTCTTATTTAGAATAAAGTAAATAATTAGATTACTAATGTTCATGTAAATGTAGTCTGTGGCTGTGTAATGAGTGACTTAATCAGGTTATTCATAAATCAGTTTGCTCAAATACACTGATTCATTCAAAAAAAGAAACCATTTAGACATCTTTATGAGTGAGTCATTGATTTATTCACTCAACCGATTCATACAAAAGCAACGAACGAAACACAAAATTATTAAAATGAAGTAAATGTTATTTTATTTATTTTATTAAAAAAGTCTAAATAAAAATGAACAAATACATAAATAGTATATATTTAGTAATAAATTAAAAAAATCGAAATTCATTTTAAAAAATAATATTAAAAATAATACAGTTCTTAACTCTATCTTTACTTTAAGTTTCTATCTTTTTTATTTTAAAATTTTTTGACCATACCCTGCTACACTCACTAACCTTTTCCATTTCTTTATAATAATCTTAATTCACAAACTGATATTATATATAATGCTTAACAAATTCCATTTAGAGATAATCTATATCATAATGTATGTATCTCCAATCAAAAATGTAATGGTGTTTCGTTCATTGCTTTTGTATGAATCGGTTGAGTAAATGAATCAATGACTCATAAAGATGTCCAAATTATATTTATTATTATTATTATTTTTCATATTTGTGTTACTAGTAGTAGTAATACATTACTGTATACGGCTGTATGCCAACATCTTCAGCCACCAGAATCCAGAATTTTACCTGGAATATGATCAAGTCCGGTCATGTCAATACAGACACAGCGGACAAACTTTATGAATGCTACAATTCCTTTCCCCTCTCTCCTCCTCCTCTCATATTTTGCAGGGTTTGCAGCCCAGCGCCTCATTAAAACCATAGATCATAAATTGAACACTGACTTAGAGGGGCTAATCTGGGATTTAGAAGCCATTCAGTGAAAAAAGATAATTAATTTCACTCACATTCGCCGACCACATACTGGGTGAAGAGCTTAGTGAAGATGCACATGAATTAGAGCAAGTCTTTAGAAAGTTCTAGGTAATCCCGTGCAAAACGACTTTGGGAACGGTGTTGTTGACATGCTTGACTGCTGCCTCCGAGCAGGACCGCTTCACACACATTAATGCCGTGAATGAACTGAATGCAGCGTAAAAAAAGAGGCATATTGAAAAAATAACAATCCACTGCCCCGCGCTAAACTGAAACTACATCCGTAACAATCATGAACGAGCAGCACGGTTTTCAGTGAGCACGCTGGTAGGGAAACACAACACTGATTATAATATTCACAACAACAATAAACTAAATGTGATGGAACAGGGCAAAAACATATCATTTTGCAACAATGCAAAACCATATAGTCACAGTCATACACTATTCTTAAAGAATAGGAGCCCTAAGCGCCGACAGTTTTATTGTTTGCAGGTTGTAGGAAACATTTCTTTAGTTTTCTAGGACTTAAACATTCCTTAAATTAGTTCAATTTAGCAGCATCAAAGTACTTATGTTCTTCTTTTTTGCTTTCTTGTTGTCTTGTTTAACAAATGTTTTCTTGTTTTGATGCACATCCTAACCATGTATGATTTACCAAGATCCAGTGATATTTTAAGTAGTTTTTCTGTCCACAATGAAGGTGAAAATGCTGTGCAATGCGACACAGTCACAGCCAATCAGAACATATTTGTGGGGTTTTGGGCCAATGAGATTGCAGTGTGGGAGGGGCTACACGCCTCGGCGCAGAAACAGGTAAACAAAATGTTTTACTCACGGCTGATTAGAAATATATTCTTCTTCTTCTAA
>JAUMHP010000079.1:5422517-5437944 GCA_032361065.1 Enteromius trimaculatus | reverse complement strand
TTAAAAAAAAAAAAAAAAAAAAAAAAAAAAATATATATATATATATATATATATATATATATATAAAATTAAATAATATAAAACTGCAATTTTGACTTCTTTACAACTGCAAGGTATAAATTCATAATTTCAGGATATAAAGAAAAAAGCCAATTGCAAAAAATAAACTCGCAATTTGGGGGGGAATCAAAATTGCAAGATATATCTCACAATTCTGACTTTATAATTAGTTTATATCACGCAGTTATGAAAAAAAGTCAATTTTTGTGTCAGAATTGTGAGATAAAAAGTCACAATTATGTTTTTTTTTTTTAATTCAGTGATGGAAAACAAAAGATCCTGCAAGTAATCTAGAGCTGTTACACGCAAATATGTGCTTTGCTTTTGGTTTGCACATCATATTTACGCACGTGAACCTATCCTCTCTTCCACTTTACTAGTTATAGCATGAAACATCAATAAAACGTCGTCTTATAATTTTACATTTACCTCAGAAAACAATTTGTTTGTACATATAACGTTTTACCAGTTTTCCTTAGACAACAAACATTAAACATGGTGCTACTTTTGTTACAAGTACTTTTTTTTTTGGTAAACATATAATGCTAATACAGTCATTTCATTCCTTAAGCTCTAAACTAATCAAAATGTAAACCGAGCAGCAATGAGTCGTGACAGCAGCACTGCAGCGCTCGCAACAGGCCTGACTCAAAAAAACACCACAACCTTGACCTGCATCCCACCGGACTGATCAGAGTCATGTAAGAAACTTGTGGAAAGAAAGAAATCGAGAGTTAAAAAGAAAGAAGGAGACCATGAGAAGGTGAGGAGGGGACGTTGGACTCGCATACCTCCAGCACAGGAAGCTATTTATCATAACATGCTAGGGAGATATTGGCTCCATACTGAACCAATTAGGGCTGGGGCCTGTTTCATCATACTTCATAACCTGGGCTTTGGGGTTTTGGAGCGTGGTGCGGCACAGTAATTGAATTTTGATTAAACACACATGACGCGTGACCCTGAATAGCTATAGCGAGCGCCGGACCTGAGTTTGCACGGGTTCTCCCAGCCAAGAACAGGCCAAAAAAACAGGATGTACTGTAGAAGAAATGGGGAAAGGTGGGGGGAGGAGTGTAAAAATGTTTGTAAAATCAGGGACAGCTGGCGAAACAAAGATTTCTCTATGCTGCCGTGGCGTCTCCATCAGCAAGGATGAGCTCTGCCCACGCCGCCGGGGTGTTTTGACTCAGAGGTGAGATGGTGAAGTACGCCAGCGCCATGAATCTTCTCCGCCGACGTGCTGCGTCCACAGCTTCATTGCAGTGGGGCTGCGCGGGTGACGGGAGACGATGACTGACTGCATTTCTGCTGAGTCATAGACTGCGTCGAGAGCCACGACACGGTACTCAATTCGTTTCTAGCAGTCTAACACACACACAGAGGGAGGAGCCAAGCAGATTAGCTTACAAGACCACGCTTGGACTGAAGGTCACACACACACACACACACACAGTCTTCGTAAACTGGGAGTCTGACCTGTTTGTGTGTGCATCCTGCACTTGTTTTTGCACAATAACCAAAAACCAAGACACCATCAGTATAGGCAGATGTCTCTGTAAGGCAAGAAGTTATGAGCGCAATTTGACAGCGTTCAAGAAGAAAGTCATTTTAACTGATTGCTTGTGCTCTCATGAGAAATGTAACCTCATGTTTTTCATTTTAGGCCTTTATTTATTTGTATTAGCATATGCAAAGCTTTGATCAGAAAGTGTTTATCAAGTAGGCTAGAAATCCTATAACAGAGCTCCGTTACAGAAGGAATTTGTTCATCATTTTCTTTACAGGCTGTGGAGAGTGACAAGGACAGCTTGCTTGGCACAGTGTCAACCAGAAATGCTTGTCAATATCACGAGTGTATGAGCGCTCCATTCATGATTGCATCTGCACTTCAATGCAACGCACGTTTAGAGACGAGAGAGAGAGAGACAGAGAGAGAAGTGGTGAATGCAGGGCAGGGGTTTCTTGGTGATCACATTTCAAGGCTGAATGTTGAATTCTGGGAAGGGAGCAGAGATGCTGCACTCACTGTGGGATTTCGCAGCTGTGGACCTGTCCACATCGTATCACGTCAAACACATACAACATTACGGCTAGTGGGCCCGAAAAGTATCTCAGGCCGTCAAATCGCCAAAACATCCATTCAGACTTATATAAAACCTTACAGGCCCCATGATCTCAGCCATTTCCTGTTTGCGCTGTTTAGCGTCATTTTGTCTTGAGTCTCTGTGTATTAAACCCCTCAGGTGGATAGAAGACAAAGACTTAAAGTTCAGCCATAGGCCTTTGACATTTCGAGTCCACATGACCCTCTAAGCTGCGAAATCGCACATATAGTGCACTTTATGGAGTGTCTGCCATTTTCTATTCTGATTTGTAAAATATACACTGTACGCACTTATTCTTTTACAGCTCACTCTTTTTTGCACAGACCAATCGGAAATAGACTGCTGAGCTTTATTTAATACAGAGAAAGGTCTATTGAGTTCTCATATCATGTCTAAAAACAACACAAAAAGCTGCATATGTAATAAACCAAACTATTATTGTAATTTTACAATAAAGGATATTGTATAGAGCATGTTTTCTTCGGCATATTTACACCAGACCCCACATTAAGTGAGTTTCAATTACAATTTTTTTTCTTCGATATTAATAAAATAAATAAATAAATAAATACATAAATAGTGTAAATGAAGGGTTATCCAAGCATTAATAGCAAGAATTTATCTGGATATGGATGGGGTGTTCTTTGGAGGTTTAGTGCATTAAAGAATGATCGTATGAATTTTACGTAAGTCATGTGACCTGTAAATGCAAAACAAAAAAAACTTTCCTTTGCAGTTTTTTGCGATATATACCTTTTATCGAATCGCCTGATACGAGGTTAAAGGCTATATTTGTGATATATGGGAGTTTTTTTGCAAAATTAGCATATTTTCAATTCACAGTTTATGTCCCTAAAATGCACTATGTGGCACGCACCGTACTGTAAATAGTGAACAAGAGAAGACATAAGTGATTTTGGAGCCATTTCCCCACCTGATGCAGCTGCATAAGGAATCAATGTGGTCTGCAATGCAGGATTATTTCACTCCTCCTTTGGGAGTTTGTTGTTTTTGGACGGGTAAAAGAAAGGGAGCACCCCACGCCTCCTCTGAGCTGTTTCCTCCTCTTAATTTTTCTCCATCTCAAAGGGCCCGAGAGGGAGAGATGGAGGTTGCACCTATAAAACACCAGGGCCGGATGAGGAATGGCCTCCTCCGCACTGAGGGAGGGTGCAGTCCCAGAGCTGCTGCTCTCTCTTGTGGGAAGTGCACTATAAATCTCTGGTCTCTTATCCGGCTGGTCTATTGATAAGCCCTGCACTGCTGGGGAACAAGAAAAGAGCCCGAGTGAGGAGGAGAAAAGAGGTACAAGAAAGGGACGGAGGGGGTTAGGAAAACATTTTGCACATGAATCACTTTTTTCTTTTATATTAAAAGATCAAAGTTATCTTGTAGACATTTAACAACTCTGACAGCTGTATGACATGATATACTTAATCTAAACCCATTCAAACGGCATTGTTATTATTGCTCATACTTGCGATTAAGGGTTTACAAATGCCTAATCCTAAGTAGCAAACTTCAGGGCCTTTCTCACATGAATGATGCTTCAAATTGAACCATGCAGTTGCTTTTCAAATCTTAAAACTGTGCGAATCCGCGCTGTCCAAACTATTGTTTCATGGAGATTTATAGAGATGCCTAAAGCAGGCTCTGGAGAGCTTGGGCAGAGTCCCAAAGCAGCACTGGTCACCCGTCATCATAGACGCTGGGGAACGTGCTAAATCTGTTTTTACATATCCAAGCAGAGTCGTACGTGTTGTAGCAAGGACACTGCAGTTCATAAGGAAGCGTGCACGTAAACACACACACACGTAGTCCGGCCTGCTCCGCAATCACTTCAGTGTGATGAAGAGCCTCTACAGGAGTCTGTATTAATGGCGATGTGACGGACTGAAGCAGACACACTCAAGCAAAATTGAAGGAGCACTTGACATTGGTCTGACACAGACTGTTTGAAGAACAGAGGGGATTACGATGGACCACTTTTACTAGAACCCAATATTATACGACATCTTACAAGAATTTTGACCGATAACAGATATCATTACACGATGGACTCCTAATATTTGCCAATTCAGGTCAACACCAATACTGAAACCAATAAGTCCCGTATTTCTACTAAAAATGCAAATTACAAAACATGACGGCGCAGAAAATGATAATAAAACTTTATTTACAGTGTTTAAATAACATCAAAACATCGCACAATCGCTAGCTAGGACGGGAATGAAAAGAAGCAAAAGATGGATGACACTCCACCAGCATAACTCGAAGGAAGAGGCTGATTGATGGAGAGATGGAGAGAGAGTGATAGAGGACCAGTGGGGGAAAAAACAGCTATGCAAGGATCCTAGTAGAACTTGGAGCAGTGAGACCATCGCTAGCTCAGCACATACATGAGCCATGTTTGCAACTCCAGACAAGGGCTAGTCTTTCCCAGAGCGTAGTCTGGCACGTCCATGTGTCTTTGTGTTTGGATACGGCAAAGGCAAGTCCAAAGAAAAGATGGGATTTACATAACACGATCCTGTACACTTGGTGGGTCATCTCATCGGGATCCACCTGAAACGCCAGAATGGAAAGAGTTAGTTGTGTTTGGGAGCAGGTCCAGGATAACACAAGCAGAAGATAAATCAGTCTCTTCCCACACTCGAGAAGACACATGTGGCAGGGAACGTTTCCAATGCTGAAAATGGATCAGTGTCATTTTTCCTATAAGAGAAAGAACATCATTTGCCTTTCTGGATTCGTTCCAGAGCTGATGTAAACATGAGAAACCTATTTATAAGGATGAAACATAGAAAAACAGGAGAAGGATTAAGTCGGGTGTAGGACATTTATCAGAGGGTTTCAAAAGGGGTACAATAGCTTGCTGTTGGGGCAGAACCCTCACATATTTAAATCTTATTTACCCATTAAAGTTCACCCAGAAGTTAAAATTCAGTCATTAATTACTCACCCTCATGTCGTTCCCAACCCATAAGACCTTTGATCATCTTCAGAACACAAATTAAGATATTTACTGTAAATTACTGTATGTTATTTTTGTTTTATTTGTGCAAAAACATATTCTTCTAGTATCGCAAAAGTGAAGTTGATCCACTGATGTCACATGGACTGTTTTGTCAATGCTTTTACTACGTTTCTAGATCTGGGATCATTTCAGTTGTCTATCATCAAAAATATCGTAATTTGTGTTCTGAAGATGAACTTCATGAGGTCTTATGGGTTTTAAACGACATGAGGGTGAGCTAAAAGATTTTTGGGTAAATTAACCCTTTGAAGTTTCATGATAGTAATTCATCTTTTAGGGGTAGTTAAGCTACTTTAATGGTTCTGCCCCAATGACAAGGTATTGATCCGTTAGATACAATATTTGCAGTTTTTATATTCATTTGATACACAGGCTGCTTTGTCTAAAGGTGTACATTTAAATTTGCATCGCTTGGTTTGGATCTAGGTGTAGATCATCCATATCTGGTGTACTTTATCTAGATCTACATTGACAGCTTCTAAATATGGACTGATTGTCTTGATATAGCACTATATCTAATATTAGACCAACTAATCTGTATCACGCTACAAAGAAATAGCAAGGATGATGTCTAAACATGGTCTTTAACTATTTTCTTTGACAATTCTCTACTGAAGACTAGAATTGCTTTGTGGAACTACATTTTTTTTAGGAAAGCACGAGAGAAGAAAAGAGGGGCAAACAGACGAGGAGGAGATGGAGACCTCGTCTCTTCAGAGGCTTCATCTGGAACAATGGAATCACGGGAGAGCAAGGAATGGTCTCCACATGGGTCCCATTCCGATATAACACCCCTGTCACCGCCATTACCACAGTGGCAGCAAATGTTAACCAGAGAGCGGAACTGGCAGGAAACAGAAACTGATAGGGGACAGACCCAGATATAAGGAATCGTCTAGAATGCGGCCTCTATTTTCTTTTGGATACGGGGGATGTCTGCAATAGTGTGTGTGTGGAGTGCCAGGACAAAATTCAACAGATGCAGCCCTGGTGCCAGCCATAATAAGTGCAATCTCACGACCCCGCCGTGTTTTCCCAACGTCCTCTCGGCACGTCTGACATTTAATCGCTCTCTCTCCCCAGAGCAGGGAGCCCCTTCTGGGGAACAGAAGAGCGAGGGGCGGTGGACGGGGGCTTAGAGCACAGCTGAAGGTGTCCTTGGTCTGCCAGTTTGCTTTGATACCCCAGGAGGTCACTCGAGATCACTACTGACCTTGACTCAACACATCATTGAGAAATCTTTGAAAGATTTTTTTTTTTAAATATGCCACTTACCAATACACCCCTTTTGTTCACAACTATCCCATCCAACCTTGTATTAAGTTCCCAACGCATTGACAAAGAGATGCTCACCTGGTGTCTTCACGGAGAGAGCTGCGTTCTTCTGTAGGTCTCGTTTGTTATCGTAAGACGGGTGAGGCGTGCCCCGTAGTAGTCCACAATGTAATCCGACCCATCTGATGGACCCACGATCTACACCAGAGCAAACAGAATGAGTCTCAAATGTCAGAGCAGCGTAGGGAGACCTACATAACAATGTAATCTTTCACCAGACAATTACATGATTCCACATTACACCATGATGAATACCAGGTGGGCTGGTAGGGTCTATCGTCCTCCTCAGATGGCTCATGCTCGTACAATTGAATTATAAGACAGTAATGCCGAATTGGAGGCAATTTAAGTTTAACCCCAGGCAGTGCTGTAATTGAGGTTGCTTTTGGAGTCCTGGTGAGGAGGAGTGTCCCGAAGGACAGTCCCCAGATCAGAGCTTCAGCAATGAGCCTAGAGCCCAAACTGGGGCCTGTGCCAGTTCTGAGATCAGCTACTATCCAACAACATGCTTGGACTGACGCACAAAGACGGTGTAATGGCTTCCTGCAGGTGTACGTGCCCAACACCTGGCCTTGCCGGCTCCGCTCCGCTTTGGGACAGGACGATAATGAGAACACACATCTGGTAGAGGGAGAAAGGCGCCCACCAAACACAGACACTGTGTTCTAGCATATCGAGATTAGTGTTCATCTGGCAGCGGCCCAATACAAGCTATTTCCTCTTACAATGGTATCGGCCGAGTGTTGTCTAGATTGGTTTGGTGGTCAACTAGAGTTGCGTGTTCTCTAATACCATTAACATTCGATCCATCAAACTCGCTCGTTGCCTCCACTCTCAAACCTACAGTTTCGCGACACCGTTAATCTTGCATCATTGCTTTCAAAAGGCCAAAACGTGGTGCTACTTGCGGGAGGGAATATCGATGAATATAAATAACAGCAACATGTCCTAGGTGTTTATTCATTAGTTCTCAAAGATGCATTTCCCGGACGACGTGGCTCTTAGCGAAGGTAGTTTAGTGTATAAAATATGGGGTTTTAGAGAGGAGCGATGTGTGCAAATGGGGTCCTGAGGGAAGGGGATACTCTTTATCAAAAGTGTCACAATTTAAAAAACGAAGAGGCCCGACAGTCGACAGCTAATTGAGAATGTTAGCGCGTGACAGCTTTGGCTGCCAGAGGCACTTCTTAAAAGCATTGCTCTCCCAGGGCCTTCAATAAGACATTAAGAGAACAATAAACACTGCAGTGGCCCTGTTAATCAAAGCCACCATGGCCATTTCAAAAAATAAAGGCTTGCTTTATTTATCCACTGCAGCTAGGAAGGAGCGGGTATTTCCGAGGAGGAACACAAAACGGCTGAAGGAGTGATAATAAACTGGCAGGAGCGTGAAATTGCGAATGAATGGACAGGTATTGTTTTGAGGTAGTGTGCTGCAGGCGACTACGCGTAATCAAACCAGGTATGGTGGATTTTAGGCGCACAATGTTTATGGAATACAGTAAATTTAAAAGAATAGAGCTTGACGCGTGATTCTTGAGACGAACGACAACTAAGGAATCGCTATCCTGTTCTGATCTCTTCCAACATGCTGAAACACGTCGCAAGACATCATCAGCTCATTGTTCCCCAAGCGTTCTGTAGCTCAGACACATCTGAGCAAATCTCGAAAATAATGTTTGTTTTCACTAGCAGCGGGGGACGCAAACATTTCCAACATATGACGCAGCGGTCGGCGGATTTCTAAAGTACGTGTAATAATGATTCCTGGAGCCATCCTTCAACGCGCATAAGAGCTTTCCATAAATATCTGTCATCTGTGGTGTGTGGAAGTGGCAGCGGTGAGCAAACGTCTCTCATGTATAGCTTCATTCAGACCCGTGAGGCCTAATGACAGCAGAGTGGGTGAGGTTAGGCCTAACAAGATGACAAATGGAGTGGCTTTTTTCTCTTGTCAGGTGTAGGGGGCCTTTAATAGGGGTTAGGGGAGTCCTGTGGGAGCGTGCGACTCTGGACCGGAGAGGAGGCGGCGGCGAAAACAAACCGCGCTCTCATTAGCTCCTTTCATAGTGCTGGAGGCACCGGAGGAGAGACACAGGTGCCACTGAATACAAACACGAGCATTCAAGTACTAGTCAGTGCTGAGTCTCTGTGTCTGCAGCTCATTTAGAGGATTGTGGGTAGAGAGCCTCCCCTAATTTCTGCCCTAATATGCTAAATGTAACTTAGTAAGTGACTTACAGTATATTTAATAAAGGTCTTGATCAAGCAGCACAGTGGTGATAGCTCCTGAATCGCACATTTGAAGAAATGTCTGAATCATATTTCACCATAAATAAATAAAAATAAACAAGCAATTTAAATGAATGTTATATAACATTCATTTCAAATATATGATGTTATTTTTGTTTTATTTGCGCAACAAAAAATTGTCGCAAAACTGGACCACTGATGTCACATGGACTTTTTTTTAACCAATGTTTCTGGGATCATTTCAGTTGTGTTGCTGTCTATAGAGGGACAGACGGCTCTGGGATATCATCAAAAATATCTTCATTTGTGTTCCAATGATGAACAGAGGTCTTATGGGTATGGGACAACACGAGGGTGAGTAATTAATGACTGAATGTTCATTTTTGGGTGAACTAGCCCTTTAATGAGACGTCTATAACATACTTTGGTTAAAATTTCTTAATGGTTGTGTAAAAACACCTTTATTCTGTCAAAATCAGTTCTGTTTTAAAGCAAGCCATTCTAGTCCATGTTACTTTAAATGTTAATGAGCTCTGCTGACCCCGCCCCTCTCTTCCAGAGTAGACAGTAAACTTCTGCCACAAAATCACGAATGATTTGTGCAAAGATTGATGCATCTATGTAGATCTGGGATCGACGCATTCCCTTCAAAATAAAAGTAGCGTTCATTTTCTGCATTTGACACAAAAGGTGTAGTTAATAGTTAAACGTCCGTTAAACAGCCGTCCCCCCAAATCTAAGTATTGGTAAATAAAAAAATAGTTATACAATTAAAAAAAAAAAAAAATAATAAAAACATTTATTTTTTTTTAATAATTAACAAAAAAAATATGTAAATAAATAACATTTCAAAAAGCCCATTTCCAAAATCAAATGCACTTTCTACCCTTGGTGAAATCAAAATTACACACAATTACAGCCAATCAGAAAGAAAAAGTGGCATGTTAGGCATCAGTAACCAAAACAAAAGAATAAAATGGATCAAACCTTAAGAAAAAAAGCAGAAGAAAAGGCATGCATGGGTCAAAGGCCTTACCTGCATGGATATCAGCATGAAGTCCACTAAGCTTCCAATTCCACAGAACCCCACAGTGCAGAATTTCAGTAGGCCTAAAAAACAAACAAAAAGCGATCCACGTGTTAACCAAGAACACACTGTACCACAAAGCCTCCCATCATAACCAGTTTGTGTCCAAACACACTTTCTCTCTGGCTTCCCTGTATGACCACAGAGAAAAACAATTTTGAGGGCAAAGCTATTCGTTGTGTGTTATTGCTTTCACGCTTGCAGTAGCGCAGACTGCTGTTGAAGGCTGTAAGGTCAAATTGCGTGAAAGATCTTAAAATTCCTTTAATACCCTCCAGCAAATTAATATTCATGAGCCAAGTAAAGGTTTCTAATATCCATGCATAATTGCCACAAAATAAACTATTTTGGTTTCAATTTAAGCAGGCCTACTTTGGACGTCCATTCGAAAACACCATCAGGAGCCGGTGAGATCTGCAGTCAATTAAAACCCCCCTTCCATCCTCCGATTCAAACATAATCGCTGCTAATCATCTCTAATATTTCTTATAATTGGTCATTGAGGGGTTTAGGCATGTTGATTCCAGGACGGATATCAAAAAAGCCACCTGCAGAATGTCTTCTCAACAAGTCCAGGTCTTCCTTTGAGTCACACCTGGTTTGGACTGACCTCAGCGCTGCTGGGCCATTACGCTCTCAATGAACATCTATACAACTGACTCCAGCGTGGTGTGAGCCTGCCTTTCACAAAGAAGCCGGGAACAAGGGGGACCTTCAAACGCCCAGGCCCTTTTGTCCTAAAGCAGGTGCTTAATTGATCAGGAAGTCCTTAAACGTGGAGAGAGGCAGAAAGACGGAGCTTCCCGCTGTATCCCGCCCTTGGGATTTAGATGTACGGCTTGAACTCATCTGCATGCGATGACAATAATTGCACTATGGGATAGCCGAACACCATGAGATCTGATGGTAAAGGAGAGAACTGTTTTAGTTAATTAGTTGCCGCACGCTGATTCGTTTTGTTAAAACAGCTGGTGCCAAAAAAAAGAGCAAGGTGTTCTAAAAAAAGGGTCATTGGTGGGTTTCTTGCTCGTAATCTAGCGCTCTGTAAGGACTATTAGTCTTGGCCTCGTGTGTGAACAGCATGTACCTTGCCTTAAAAGCTCTAGGAAACCATTTTATGACGTCAGTGTTTGCTGGGATTTCTCTCAGGGGTTTATTTTCAAAACAGGCGTGGATCTGATGGGGATTGGTCATATCGTTGTGAAAGGGGAAACTAACTAAGGCCAGAAAAACACTTTAATAACCGGTCTTTAATCAAAGTTGTTTTTTGGCTTTAAAGCCTTGGTTGATGGAGGAACTCCCACAGAACCTGTTTAAAACACATCCAGGTTACATGTCTGTATATTCAGGAGCATTTTTTATTGCTGAAAAAGTCTTTGTTTGCATTAAAATTAAACACATTTTCCTGAAAATGAAAAATAAGAATTTTATTTGGGATTTTTATAGAATTCTGATTATTTCCGAAGCTGATTCTCATTAATATAATGTGGTAATTATTTATTGCATTACAGTAAAAATGAATGAATAAATAAAATATATCAGTGTTGTTCTTAGAACTTAATTTTGGTCAATTTAAATAAAGCGGACATAAAGTAAAATATTAGATGAAAAACTTAAACTAAACAAAAATTATATCAAATAAATAATACAATTATCAGCTATAGTATTAATCACAATCACGTTTCTGTTTACATAATATATGTACGGGTACTGTGTCAATTTATCATGTAAATATAAATACAAACACATATCTATCAAACCACTAATCTATAATTATATCATAATAATGACCATGATAATTATTGGTATGAGATAAAATTTCCATGTCAGTGCTGGAGTGTCCACATCTGCCTTTTCAAATCAACAAGTGCAAGAAACATCAGTCTGTGTGATTCTTATTCAGAGAACATCTGTTGAAAAGGTGTGTCCTTGGAAAGGAAACAAGAGATGATGTCAGCAGCAGAACATCCAGCACTGATTCTGTCTGTGCTGAAGGTCCCCTGTGGTCACAAGCATGAGATATTTTCATGAGTTATTGATGGGTAAATGGGTGCCAGAAAGAGGGGATTTCAGGTTACGGCACACACCCAAAGAGAGAAAAATGCAGTGTTGGATCCATGGCCTAGTAGCTTGCACATTTAGCCAAGTTCGAATCTGGTTTGCAACATTTGCAGATTTCACTTTCCTATCATTAAATCTCACAGTGTCTATAAAGAATGGAGCAAAAGACCAACAATAAAAGTCAAGTAGTACTGTCTTACCCAAGGCTGGATATCCCAAGTAAAACCGATCCGCCCCAATCCATCCCAGGAAGAGTGACAGAGCAACAGCTACTTTGTATGAGTAACCACTCCTAATGTCATACAAAACACATCCGTGTTATTTAAAGGTATTTACATATTATTCACAAATATGAATAATCTATAGACGAAGTAAGTTTGACTTACACATTTCGACACTGGATGCTTTTGTTAAAGCCGACCTCTTCGCCGCTGAATTTGAACTGCGTTCCATTTGACAGATGACAGCTGATGTTTGGAGCAGGTAGACATTCCACTGCAATGAAACACAGCCTTAGACTCCTGATTTTACAATCATGTAGCTGGTGTCAGGCATATTCTGGCTTTATTGACATCTTTATGAAACAAATAAAAATTAAATATACAGAAATGTTCATATAATATATAATAATTAAAGCACACACACATACATATATGTGCATACATATACACACACACATTAAAATGATTCAAAGTATTATTCAAAATTTGGATATAACAATTATTATAATAATTGGAAAACATTATTACACTACAATATAACAAAATTACTTTAGTCTAAAATTTATTATTACAGTTTAGGCTATATTATATTACTTTATTATGTATAATGTTATATATAATACATAAAGTATTAAATTGCATAATATATTATATAATTTTGTATTGTGTAAATATAAAAGTAAAAAAGAATTTTTTATAATGAACATATGATATTTAATATAAATGTGTAACATATTTAAAATAAATGTTATATTTATTACACATTACAAATTATTTTAAAATAATTATTTTAAAATTGTAGTATGTATTAAATTATATTATTTCACACTATACTGATCATGTAATAATAATAAATTATGCATAATCTTTATTTTATATAAAATTTATAAATAAAAGTATAACATTATATAATAAAAATGTTTCTTTTTTAAATAAAAATTAATTCATTTATATAGTTTTATTTATGAATATATGTATTCCACAGCATTTTAAATAGTGAAACGTATTTGCAAAGCTGACCCACCCCAAGCCAACCGGTCCTTGCAGTTTTCTGGTTCTTGAGTTGCATCATCTATTTTGGGCTCTTTACACACATACCTGAGCACTGTCAAGAAGAAATCAAGATTTCCTCAAGTGATGGATGAATGACAGACATGAGCCACCATAAGACAATCAGTGAACAATCAGTTTGACACAGAAATGCAATTAATTGCACATTTGATAAAACACACATCCTAAATGTTCAAACACCTCTAAACCTAATTTACTTACATCCAGTGTAGGTCATATTGAGTATAGTTTCTACATCGCCACATAAAAGATTGAATCACATATCTATGACACAAAACCTAACATATGTACTCTCATTATATAAAATATTGACTTGTAAGTTAAATTAGTACATTTATATTAAAAACAAGCTTTAGTAAGAGCGGCAATGCTAGCTAGCCGGATACTGTTTCAACGATCTCAACATATTTAGGCGATTTTGAAAGGATACTGTCCCAGCTGCAATTTTTCACAGCTGTCTACATCGTCCCCAAGGCAGCGGAGGACAGTCAGGCAGAAGGTGAAGATGATCAGCGGCTGTGTTGTTGACCGAAAGCGCAACAAACTCTTCCAGCGCGACGCCATGTTGAACTGTCACGTGACTGCCGGAGCTCTTAAAGATACAGTGCACTAGATTCGCCGCGCACATAGCATGTAAGTCTCTCGAAATTCTGTTATTTATCGCCTTTAACTTTATGCGTATACTTAATAAAACCCGATTGTGTAGTTAGAGCAAGTTTGCGCTTAAAACCAAGTGTCGGTTCAACTTATTCGCGGTGTTTGATGCTAATAATAAACTTTATAACCGGCTAACTGCGCTAGCCTGTGTCACATAATAGCGCTTGTTTTGGGAAGCAGGAGCACGTTTGTGTATGAGATTGTATATTTTCAGTCTTTTCAAAGGTATGGTTTATTGTTGAGATTTAAAAACAAAAGCCGTTTCGATTTATAGAATGATTCGTTAATGTCTTATTTAGACTGTCAATAAGTTTTGCACTGATTTCAGTAGCGACTCGGTGTTTTACGCGTATGCACCTGTTTATATAGTTTCTATTATATGACATTATATAAATAATGCTTTATTTAAAGAGTACACATGTAAACCACTCTTTATGTTACAGATACACAATGGGTTCTTTGTTCACTTGTGTATAAAGTTAAATAAAGTTCGCCGAAACTTGAATGATCACGCACTTCCTGGTTCCAGGTGAGGCGCGCGCAGGTGTAAACAGACGAAACCGGACTCAATCTCAGCCCAAAACAGCTCTGGAAATGCAGAACTGTGTTTTGTGAGGGATTCCACGTTTTGATTTAACTTCAAGACTAAGTGTATGGACATAAATATTGTAGGTAAGTAAGGTAGAAACTCTCACTTTTGTTTAGTTGTCTTCTTACGTGAACAGAAACTACCAGATGATTTTTGTGAAAGATATGGTTAACAGGTTGTAGAAATCGATACTTGAGTCTTTTTGTTTGAACATATAAAAACAAATCCAGGTTATCAGTGTAAATTTAGTAAAACTGTCATCTTTTGGGGAAACATTGATTATTTATGAACTAGGGTATAACTTGCATGGTTCCCATTTTTCTGGATATGGAAAAAAGGAGAAAGTCTAATTAAGAGTAATACTGAACTTGTGTGTGTGTGTGTGTGCGCGTTATAGATATGAAAATGTTTGATACAGGTCATTAAATTGATATTATGGCAACACTTAATTTTACAGTGTCCTTGTTACACACGTTACATGTACTTACTATTACAACATCTATACATTTTGCATAATCACATACTAATTAAATGCTAACCATATAATGAGTGCATGTGGTTAATAAACATTGCTCTGTACTTAAACACATAATTGCACTGTAACAAGGAAGGACACCTTAAAATAATTACTAAATAATATTACTGACATTAATTATAATAACAACAACTATTAGTTGCATTATTATAATTTATATTTCTCTACATAACAATTTTGAAACATTATGTGGTCCCTGTCATCCATTAAATACTACGGTGACCGGGAGGGGACGTCTTCGGTTCACTTAGTTTTGTCATGGCCACGACTTATTAACTCGTGGGAACGTGATATTATGTCGTGGGAACGTAATATTATGTCGTGGCCACAAGTTTTTTGCATAAACAAACCTGCCTGACCATAGCAACCTGCGATAATCAGAGATTAATTTTTATTACATTAAACGTTTTATT